>JAPEKN010000022.1:30589729-30601939 GCA_028877435.1 Cathorops dasycephalus
TGTCATCTATCGTTGTTTTAACTTATGTTACAATGTTTTCATGGATCTGATCTCATAAAAATGACTTACCAAAGGCTAATAGCTCTCATCTTCTCCTTGACACTTTGTTTTGGCCCTTTGAGTGGCCTTTTGAGGGACACAGCGTGTTCCCTGAGTCACACCAGTATGGACAGGAGTTTCTCCTGTTACTCCAAGACGCTGGTGCAGGAGCTGTGTACACCACCGTGTCCTTCCCTGCGGAGATCATCCATCACCATGATTACTCTCTGGGGAGCAGGAGCCTGGCTTTCAAGCCCACATACAGAGGGAGAAAGAGGGGCAGACGTGGAGGAGTTCGGCAGCGGCTTAAAAGACAGGGTCACCGGAGGATCCCCCTTTCCTCGATTATCCTTGCTAATGCACAGTCTCTTCGAAACAAGGTGGACAACTTGCAAGCAAATGTCAAGTTCCTCTCAGAATATAAAAATGCTTGTCTCATTGCCCTGACCGAGACATGGCTCAAGCAGCAGGATCTGCAATCCGATCTGGCAATAGATGGCTTTGGGGAACCGTTGCATCTTGACAGAGACCCTTCAGTGATGGGGAAATCACTGGGAGGTGGACTCTGTTTATATAGTATTAATAAAAAAATGGTGCAACACTTCTGTAGTCAGGGAGACATTGTGAACCCGTGATATAGAACTTCTTTCTGTCTCTTTGCATCTGTTTTACCTCCCGAGGGAGTTTCCACAAATATTTATAACTCTGGTGTATATTCACCTGAAGGCAAATGCTGTTAATGCTACACGGGTCGTTGTGGACACAGTCCACAGGCTTCAGAGCATCGCACCGGACGCTCCCAGTTTTGTTATGGGGGATTTTAATCATTGTAAACTTGGGAAGTCACTTACAAACTTTCAACAATATGTCACTTACCCTACGAGGAATATGAGGTGTCTGGATCTTTTGTTACGACTCCATAAAAGGTGCTTCTAAATCCTTCCAGAGAGCACCTCTGTGCATGTCTGACCATAGTGTGGTTTATTTAGAGATGGTTTTGTAACCTTTTCCAGCCTGATGAGCATCAACAACGCTTTTTCTGAGGTGAACAAACACTCTCCTGCTCTCCTCCACACACACACACACGTGCCAACATTTACCAAACATACTAGCCCAAACACCCACACCCGCAACACAGATGTCTTCTGTCCTACACACGAGTGCAAAAACGCTGATATCTTTTATTTTGTGCTCTGTTTTTTTTGTTGGTTATATCTCGCTGACTAGTGAGTTTTGAACTTTGAATCTAAAGAAAGTGGGAGTACATATTGCATGTTTTTGTTGAGTGCTAACTGGCTTGGCTGATTTGCATACGCCATTGCTGTTTTTTTGTTTGAAATAAGTAAACGCCTGATTTTGGTTATTGATTTTCTGGTTTGGTCTGCGGCTGGTGAATTTTATAGTAAAGCAGCTCATGCACTCTTGAAACATGGATTGTTGTCATTGTTTGTTTATTTTTTGATATTATTGCTGGCGGTGGCTATTTGTTTATTGTTATTCTTTAGTGGCAGGATTTTTAGGCCTGCCTGGCACCTGAACGAATCTTTACATTGCCCTTAAATTAGCGCCGTTACAGAATTGGCACACCAACAGGGACTGATTAACATTAATTAACTGGACTTTCAACTGTACGTCTGATTCCCCGTCTCGCTTGTTGCGAGCTTCTGCATTTACATACACTCGTGCAAACATGAGTGCGTGCACACAGTTGCGTCACATACATTCACATGAACTCTGTGCTCTGGACTTTCCGGAATAGTGGGACACTTGTGTAAAAAAAAAAAAAAAACATACTGTTGAATTGAGTTGAGCTGTGTATCCTCTGTTATGCTGCTATGCTGTGTTGAATTGGGTATTCATGCTGTGTATTCTATGTTGTGCTGCTATGCTATTTTGCAATGCGATGTGCTGGTTATACTATTCTGCTGTGTTGCAATGCTATGTACTAACACTGTGTTGATATTGATGCACTAAAATTCATGGTCAGGCCTGTGTTAACATATTGTTGCCACACTGCTGAATTTTAGAATTTCTCATCTTGTGCTTATTGCTTAAGCATTTGCTTATTGTGATTACCTGTCATTTTTGTAGTTTGTTGCTTTTCAAGTGGGCACATTTCGCTACACACACACACACACACACACACACACACACACACACACACATCTAACACCTGACACAAACATACCATACAACATTCTACTTTATTTTTTATTAACACAACACTTCATAACACACCATTTCATAACACACAACACAACTTGCAGTACGTGGTGCGCTGTATACAGTTGCAATGGCAGAACAGGAGAACCAACTCGATGTTTCTACATCTCTGCCAACACAAATCTCAACACCCCCTGACATACAGACACCTCAAGTTGCTCAGCAGGTGCACCTCCAACTTTCTAGTACTACTGTTGCTGGAGACCAGCTACCTACTGTAACTACAGCATCCCCTGTGTTGGCCTCTGAGCCGTCCAATCTGTGCACAGTTACACTTCCAGCTGCTCTTTTAGACCACACACCGGCCGTAACTGATTCTCCATTGAATGTGGTCTTGAATCCCTCTCCATCATGGTCTTCCAGTATTTCACTGCAACAAGACTTACCATTGGAGCTCCCAACGCCAGCACGAACCCTTGGGGCACTGGCGTTACAAACCCCTGACAACTGGGCCTTGCTCTTTCAAAAGCTGAAACAACAAGAGTCTCAGATTAGTGAAGTCTCCAAACAAGTTATGAGGGGTCGTTTTCACCTGGAAGGTAGACTGGCGACTATGTCTGACAATGCACAAATGCAATTTGCCAAAATCAATGCAACACTTGCCGACACTAAACAAAAAACAGAAAGTGAATGGGATAACTTGCTAAAAGGCATAAAAACCATGATCATTGAGGAAGTTAAAAATCAAAGTGTTACACAGCTCGCAGAAATCCGCTTCATGGTCGAACAGTTGCAAGCAGAGGTACAGCAGGAGATCTTGTCCCAGAGAAGAGCTGTTGCAGCAGATTGTGGACACCTGTCACAAAACATGGACAGTTGTGTTAGACTTACCAACCAAATAAGCACCTCATTAGCACATCTACCCACACACATCACAAAAGAGTATAACATACTTACCAACAAGGTACAAGAGCTTGAAACAAGGATCGAGCAACATCTTTTAACTGCGTCTCCACTTACCAGGCTGTCAGTCCCTCACACTGCAGCTACAGCCACTCCAGCTTCACTGCCCGTGTCCATGGCCACCGTCCCACCTACTGGAGTAAAGTCTGACCATCTGAAAGTCCTGAAACTGTCGTTCCCTACTTTTGGCAGGACAAGTGATGATCCAGACCCTGTCCTCTACCTCTCTAAGTGCCGTGACTTTCTAGCCATACACCCCCTAACAGATACAGAGATTCTGGCAGCCTTCAGAACCGCTCTGCATGGCACAGCCAGAGATTGGTGGGAGATCGCCATGACTGAGGTCCTTACGTGGGCCCAGTTTGAAAAAAAGTTTCTGTCAGCCTTCTTGTCCGATGACTATGAGGAAGAGCTCACAGACCATGTGCGAAACCGCAGACAGAAAGAAAATGAGTCCATCCGTGACTTCTCTTTCTCATACCGTGCCCTTTGTAAACAGTGGAAACCCGCCATCACTGAGGCCGAGATCGTTAAGATGATTCTGAAAAATGTAAAACCACAGCTGGCTACCTACTTACGTGGTCGGGCCCAGAATGTTGAAGAGCTGGTCAGGCTGGGTCATCAGCTGGAAAAAGACTTAGAACAACAATCCTTGTATGAAACCCAACACAACACTCGAGACAAGAACACACAGAGGGGAAAACACACTCCCAAACCTACTGACACGCTGATCACCTGCTGGCGCTGCAAAGGGCAACATCCACCTGGCTCTTGCCCACAATACCAAGCCTCTGGAGGCCGCCAAACTACACAACACCATCCCAAGAGCACTCCTCGACCACCCAAGCCGGCACAGCAGGACAATAGTAGCGTCAGCCTCACCGTCTCCCATTCAGAAAATGTAAAGTCAGGAAACTCCTTCAATATCCCACAACAGCTGGTAGTCACCATTAATGTTGGGCCGTGGAATGGCAGAGCTATCGTTGATACAGGGGCTAGCTACACGCTCATCCATAAATTGGTCTGGAAGGCTCTCAAACGGCCCAAGGAAGACCTGAAGCCTTGGATTAGTGGACCGCTCTTCTTGGCAAATGGAGGGAGTGAAACACCCCTTGGCAAAGTTGAAGTGACCATCAATCTAGGTGAAGTTGCATGCACCTACGACGTGGCAGTCCTATCCCCAAAAGCTTTGGCCTACAAAGTGGTGCTTGGACTTGACTACCTGGTCCACAGCGGCCTGCAGATCCACGCAGCCGATTATCAGTACAGTTTCAAAGGGAGACCCGAGAGATACCTGTTCCAGCAGAACGACGCACACACCACACTTCACAATACACCACTCACAACTACCCTTATGTCTTGTATACCTCCTCCTTACATACCAGTAGAGCCTGTGAAGCTTACCGCTCAGGATTACATTGATCTTGCAGTCGAGAATGCCGAGGTGGAAAACTGGGAGAAGGCTGGTCTAAGACAACTACTGGAATCAAAGCCAGATCTATGCGATCTAAAACCAGGACGAACTGATGTGCTGAAGCACAGTATCCATACCACCAGTGAAGTACCTATCAAGCAAAAGCCGTACAGGAAATCTGCCGAAAAACGCCAGATCGTAGAGCAGCACCTGAAAGAGATGCTTGATCAAGGAGTGATTGAACCATCATATTCTGGGTGGACTTCACCAGTCGTTCTTGTTCCAAAAAAGTGTGGAACGCTCAGGTTCTGTGTCGACTACAGAAAATTAAATGCCGTCACAGAGACCGACGCATATCCACTGCCGAACATAAACGAACTCCTAGAATCACTTGCTGGTTCCACGATATTCACTACTCTAGACTTAAACAGTGGCTATTGGCAGGTCGCCATGGACCCTGCAAGTGTGGCGAAGACAGCATTTGTTACTCACATGGGCACTTTTCAGTTCAAAGTCATGCCATTCGGCTTAAAGAACGCCCCAGCCAGCTTCCAACGCTTAATGGACCTGGTGTTGGCTGATTTAAAGGGAAAAGTGTGCCTGGTTTATTTAGACGATATCGTGATCTACTCACCATCTGTGGAACGCCACTTCCAAGACCTCCATGCCGTTCTCGAAAAGCTTCACGCAGCAGGGCTCACCTTGAATCTGAAAAAGTCGAAGTTCTGCATGAGAGAGATCCAGTACTTGGGCCACATAGTATCTGCAAAAGGAATCACTGCAGACCCCATGAAAGTGGAGGCCATCAAGGCCTACCCAGCTCCAACATCAATCAAAGAGGTGCAGCGGTTTCTTGGCCTAGCGGGATGGTACCACCGCTTTGTACCCGGTTTCTCCCAAATCGCAGAACCACTCAACGCTCTCAAGAAGAAAGGCCGTGTCTTCCATTGGGATGAGAAGTGTGAGAGAGCTTTTCAGACCTTGAAAGACCACCTAACATCTCCTCCTGTCCTTGGTCACCCTGACCTAGACCTTCCTTTTTTCATTTACACTGATGCCAGTGACTTGGGACTTGGTGGTATCCTGACACAAAAGAAAGGGATCGGCCACGAAGAGGTCATTGCTTTCGCAAGCCGAAGCCTAAACAAGGCAGAAAGGAACTACTCAGCGACGGAGAAGGAATGTCTTGCGGTTGTCTGGGTGCTCGAAAAATGGCAGCACTACCTGGAACCGAAATTGTTCACCGTAGTGACAGACCATGCCTCCTTGCAGTGGGTCTTCAGCAGCACAAAGACCTCCAGTCGCCTCCTTCGCTGGGCCCTTCGCCTCCAAAAATTCAATTTTATCATTGAATACCGCAAAGGGAAACTCAATGTGGCACCAGACGCTCTTTCCCGATCTCCTGTTGGACCTTCGTGCTTGCTGGCTGTAAGCCAAGAGGAGCCCCAGGATTTCCCCTTCTCCTCCATAACCCTGTGGGAAGAACAGCACAAAGACCCACAGATACAGACAGTTCTGGAAGACCTGGCGAGAGGCTGTAAAGAGGCAGAGGAAAACTATGCAGTGATGGATGACATGCTGTACAGAAAGATCAAACTGGACGACAAGAAGCATCACTTTCGCGTGTGGATACCAAAGACACTGATACCTCCACTACTGTCAGCATACCATGACTCCCCCTGGTGTGGGCATCAAGGAATGTTCAAGACGTACAAGCGCGTTCACAATGTGGCTTACTGGCCAAAGATGTGGGATGAAGTCCGAAGCTACGTCCGTGCCTGTACAGTCTGCCAAACACACAAAGGTGAAAGCCAAAAGCCGAGTGGAAAACTTCAACAAACAGCCGTAAGCTACCCCAACGAGATGCTTGGAGTTGACCTCATGGGGCCTCTACCCCGCAGTTCGAACAGACACGAGCACCTTCTTGTCCTGGTCGACTATTACACCCGCTGGGTAGAGCTGTTTCCACTTCGCACAGCCTCCTCTGCCGTGGTAGCCCGCATCGTCCACGATGAAATACTTACCCGCTGGGGCGTGCCCGACTACATCCTGTCTGATAGAGGGCCTCAGTTCGTTTCCAGCTTGTTCAAGGAACTCTGCCAGACCTGGAAAGTCACCCCCAAACTCACCACCACATACCATCCGCAAACGAACCTGACAGAAAGGGTTAACAGAAACCTGAAGTCCATGATTGCCTCATATGTCTCAGACAGTCACAAAAAGTGGGACCAATACTTACCTGAATTCCGTTTCGCCCTCAACTCCGCTGTCCACGAGACCACTGGAATTACTCCCGCTGAGCTACACCTTGGGAGGAAACTGCGTAGTCCCATGGACAAACTCCTCAGAGGACAGAACCTTACCCCTGACGACGCCGGATACGATGTTGTGCAATACCTAGCAGACCTGCAAAAGAAGGCACACATTAGCTGTAAAAAAGCAAAGGCAAGACACCTTAGGAACTACAACAAGAACAGAAAAGATGTTCAGTACGTACCTAAGGACAGAGTATGGGTGCGCAGCCATGCTCAGTCATCCAAGACCAAGCACTTTTCTGCTAAGCTGGCGCCCAGGTGGAAGGGACCTTACAGGGTCCTACAACAGTTAGGCCCTGTCAACTTTGAGGTAGTTCGGGAAGACTCTGGGGAAGATCGGTGCAACGTTCACGTGAGCAACATCAAGCCTTGTTTTCCCACAGCGGCTGAGATCGAAAAACAAGAGAGGGAGGCCCTGTATAGAGTCTTTGATGATGACTCCGGTGATGAAGACTTCCTCGGTTTCACCTAGCCAACCATGGGTTGTCCTCCCATGGAGGGGGGAGTGTGGCGAGGTGCATTCCACCCTAGGGTGCATGCTGCCCCTGCTGGTCGATTCCAATCCGTTTTGAAGCGCACACACCCACATAATTGACGCATCACGATCACCTGCATTCCGCTGAGATCTGGAGCACC
Organism: Cathorops dasycephalus; assembly: GCA_028877435.1. Lineage (NCBI taxonomy): Eukaryota > Metazoa > Chordata > Actinopteri > Siluriformes > Ariidae > Cathorops > Cathorops dasycephalus. Next base: position 30,597,260 of record JAPEKN010000022.1, read on the forward strand.
TGCAGCGTGGGCTGATTGAGGGGAGTGGCCGCGCTGCACGGGCACCTGCTTTTAAGATGCCTCAGTTCAGTTGCAGGGAGAGAGAGCACCGAGACAGAGCACAGTGAGAGAGCACCAAGAGCGCGGCCTAGTAGCAGTGAGCGTTGCCAGTGTCCAGGAGTATTGCGAGAGCCAGAAGGAACTAGCCTGGAGGAAAACACCTGTGAAGATCGTAAATCACCGAGTGAAGTAGATGGCTCCGGACTATCGAGCTAAGTATCCTGGACAGTCCAAACTGAAGCCTACTCCAGAACCGTGAGTCGAAACGTATCCAATTGTTCCTTGCTGCTCGTGAACTGGCACTGTGACTCTCCATACTGCTGTGGAACAAACACTCTCCTGCTCTCCTCCTCTCCTCCGCACACATACACGCACATACACACACGCCAACATTTACCAAACATACTAACCCAAACACCCACGCCCGCAACACTGATATCTTTTTCTTTTTTCTACACACGAGTGCAAACACACTGATATCTTTTGTTTATTTTTGTGCTCCTTTTTTTTTGTTGGTTATATCTCGCTGACTAGTGAGTTTTGAACTTTGAAAGAAACTTTGAATCTAAAGAAAGTGGGGGTACATATTGCATGTTTTTGTTGAGTGCTAACTGGCTTGGCTGATTTGCATACGCCATTGCTGTTTTTTTTTTTTTTTGTTTGAAATAAGTAAACGCCTGATTTTGGTTATTGATTTTCTGGTTTGGTCTGCAGCTGGTGAATTTTATAGTAAAGCAGCTCATGCACTCTTGAAACATGGATTTTTGTCATTGTTTATTTTTTGATATTATTGCTGTCGGTGGCTATTTGTTTATTTTTTACAAGTTTACTATGACCTAGATGACTGAGAATCTTCAGACACTCTATTTCTTTATTGTTTAGTGGCAGGATTTTTAGGCCTGCCTGGCACCTGACCGAATCTTTACATTGCCCTTAAATTAGCGCCGTTACAACGCGGTGCTGACGTAGACAGCTCTGTGACAGCTTCTCCAGTCAATGCCACACCTGGATCTTCCCATGACCTATTAGTGCAGGACCCACTACGTGTTAAATATTCCATCAGCTTTTTAAACCCTGGCCGATCCGTACCCAAAATCAACAAGTGGGTGAGACAAGGATTACCCGCCACCTTTATTCTATGCATTTGGCCCCGGAATAGAATTTGGACAGACACTAAGGGATAATTGTGAATGTGTGTGCACACACACAAAACCTTCACTGCTTGTGCTCTCCCCAATGCCTCACCTTGCACCAGGCGTTGGCGAATTGAGGTCTGATTACAACCAGAATCCATCAAAGCATGGTATGTATCCCCTTCAACACTTACTGCTATGCGATACATTCCAGCCCGATCAGGGGCGGTCGCTGGCATGTCGGGGATCCGGATCATGGCTTCCACCTCCCTTGCGGAGCCCTGATTCTGGAGATGCTCCAGCTCCCTGCCACGCCAGCATACCAGCCCAGGCTTTCCCTCTGCACTGATGTTATTGGCATCACTCACCTGAGGGGGGGGGGAGGACACAGACATGGAAGAGAGAGATGAGAGGACACCATGGGTGCGATGGGCCGGCTGGGGAGGAGTCAGCCCCTGCCTCCGTTGTGAGGGAATGTGGTAAGAGGGAGAGGAGAGAGAGAGAGGCGGAGAGAAGAGAAACGAGGAGAGGTGCCTTCGCCTCGTCCACCTTTTCGTCAGAACCACCGCCAGATGGTCCTCTGTCAACTTGATGGCTCGCTGGAGCGACTTTGGGTGGTGACACTGGACCCATTCCGCTGTTCCTTCCGGAAGCCGAGAGATGAACTGTTCCAGTGCCACCAGGTCAATGAGCCTGTCAGCGTCACAGTCTTCCGCCAAGAGCCACCGCCGGCAGGCGTCCCGGAATTGTTGGACAAATGCAAATGGTCGGCTGACCTCCTCTGTCAGCTTCTGGAACCGCTGGCGATATTGCTCCGGGAAGTGGCTGAACCGCTGCAAAATGGCCTTCTTGAGGTTGAAGTAGTTGAGCTGGCTGTCGGCAGGGAGCTGCTGCCCCACGAGCTGCACCTCGCTTGTCAGGGGCGGTAGGAGGTGAGCCATGTGCTGCTCAATTGGCCACACCCACACTTGGGCCACTTGCTCGAAGAGAGCGATGAATGCTTTGGGCTCGTCATGCGGACCCATTTAATGAGGATGATGTTAGGGGAGTCCATGGCAGTAGTGCCGTAGATGGTAGTAGGGAGTAGATGGGAATAGTGCCGTAGACACTCCTGCCGACGCCAGCAGATACTGGAACACTTAGCAATCTTCCCACTGGGCCAGCATCAAGGTTTCAAAGCATTGTTCTTGGTCCTTCTGGAGGGGCTGTCAGAACTTAATGCTGGTTCTGCTGGGCAGCAGCGAGGGTATGGACAAGCTCCATAATTGGGGAGGACTCCATGGGGTGGTTCCCTTCCGTACTCGTGCCCCAGGTTTCAGCACCATCGTAATGAATCCCTGATGTGGGTGGAGTACAGAAACATGGCAGGTGGGAACTTAAGTTCTTGCAAAGTTTTATTTTTTATGTCTGTCTGTCTGTCTGTCTGTCTACAGAATGGTTGATATATATACTCCCACACACAAGCATTCTGGTCAGGAGTCAGCTCTTCTCTGCTTTCCCCCTCCTTTTATGTTCCATCCCTGCAACAAACACACCCACCCACCTAACCACACACACACACACACACACACACTAATTGACACCAGGTGTAATGACTTAGCCGCTTACCTTCCCTGACCCTGCCCTCCATTCACAAACTGCTGCTTGGCCACGCCCCCATTGCCACAGTGCCACAAAGGTGTATTGATGAGTTAGTGGAAGAACTGCACTTTATTTCCTCATTAGCATCAGGTCCCATTTTAAAAGATATTTTACAGTCATGCTTAAAGAATCATAATTGTGAGGTTGAAGATTTGATCATCTCAGAGATGGTGACAGACCTATGCGAGTTCAACCCATTTACATTAACTGTAGGGAATAATGGTCCTCTTTCCACCTCCTACAAAAGAAGAGAATATTTCAAGGAGCATTTTTCTGTGGTGGAACCCATAGAGTATTTGCTCAGTGCCAGAGACCAGAGAAGTTTCCAATATGTACCTTTTCTGAAGGCCTTACATGAAGTTTTGAAGAAAAAGGAGATCCAGGATTTGCTAACACACAGTTCTGAAGCAAACAGCAGTTCTGAAACTCAGTACAAGTCATTTCATGATAGCACAACTTTTAAAAACAGTGCATTACTATCAGAAAATAATCCAACAATTTCTCTCATTCTATATGTGGATGATTTTGAAGTATATAATCCACTTGGCACATCAAGAAAAAAAGAAGCACAAAATCACTGCTGTGTATTGGGTTTTTGCTAATGTGCCACCATTGCTCAGATCGTCACTGACCTCAATCTACCTTAACATTTTCTGCAAGGCTGATGATGTAAAAAAAAAAAATTGGCTATAGTGCTGTTTTAGACCCACTGATAAAAGACCTTGAAGAAGGAGTTTATGTCCCTTCATTGGACATACATGTTAAAGGTACTGTGTATTGTGTTGTTGCAGATAACCTTGGTGCACACACTATTGGAGGATTTGTGGGGAGCTTCTCAAGTACACATGTCTGCAGGTTCTGTCTTGGAGAAAGATCCCAGTTCCAAGTAAGTGAAGTTAGAACAGGAGCATTTCGGCCTAGGACGGTACAAGAGCACAGGGTGCATCTTCAGACAGCACAGGGAGATAAAAGTGGGTCTCATGGTAATGGCGTAAAGAGACAGTGCCCACTGACTGACAGACAGAAACATTTTGATGTTTCATCTGGCTACCCACCTGATTTGCTACATGATTTCTTTGAAGGTATTGTACCTTTAGAGTTAGCACTGTGTTTAAATGCCTTAATCAAAGGGAAATATTTCACGCTTGATGAAGTAAATTAATTAAAGAGTCCCTGTATAGATGGGCAGATAATTAAAGAGTCCCTGTATAGATGGGCAGATGCACCACAACCATTTCTACTGACTTTTGCAGTAAAAACAAACAAACACTGATGGGAGTGCCCATGAAAATTGGGCTTTGCTTCACCTCCTTCCCCTAATCATTGGAGAAAGAATACCAGAGAGTGAACCAACATGGTTGGTTCTTCTGAACCTTAAGGACATAGTTGAACTTGTCCTTTCTTCTGTTCATACAGACTTCACTATTTGTTTCCTTCACAGCAAGATTTCTGAGCATCGGCACAGATTCTTGGAGGCTTTCCCTCAGGAAAGACTTACCCCTAAGCATCATTTTCTAGAGCATTACCCACAGCTGATAAAGGCTTATGGTCCACTTCTCTCTTAGTAGACTATGCGCTTTGAAGCTAAACACAGCTTTTTTAAGCATGTGGTTAGGCATACCCACAGCTTCTGGAACATTCTATTTTTTTGCGCAGTGAAGCATCAGTTAATGGTTGCATACCATCTACATGGCAGTAAAATTGTTCAACCATCTCTACAGGGCGGCACGGTGGTGTAGTGGTTAGCACGGTCACCTCACAGCAAGAAGGTTCTGGGTTTGAACCCAACAGCCAGCGAGGGCCTTTCTGTGTGGAGTTTGCATGTTCTCCCCATGTCTGCGTGGGTTTCCTCTGGGTGCTCCGGTTT
>JAPEKN010000022.1:30825990-30837059 GCA_028877435.1 Cathorops dasycephalus
GGGAGAACATGCAAACTCCACACAGAAAGGCCCTCGCCGGCCACAGGGCTCGAACCCAGACCTTTTTGCTGTGAGGCGACAGCGCTAACCACTACACCACCATGCCGCCCCATAAAGAGGATGTGTTTTAGAAAAACCCAGCAACTTTCTATGTCTGTCCATGTTAGTGTTCTATTGCCACCCACTTGTCTTGTTCCTGTAGGTCTGCCATAAGTGCACAAGGCATTTTGTCCATATGAGGCACCATACAGATTTTAACTGTGCCTCGTACACACATATACATACTGTACTGAACACTGACAACAATAACTAAATAAACAATATGTACAATGTAACTAATGTCAGATCATGAAGAAGTTGTGATCATGAAGCTTTCATATTAATCTTGAGCGAAAAAATACAGCGTAAAAGCAGAAGAGGAGAAGTGGATCGCTTAATAGTTTACTCAATTCGGCCACCATCTTGTTTCCGCATGTTGATGTTAATAAAATGGAAAACATTCACAGATAATTAGCTAGCTAGATAGGAACTAGCTAGGAGCTTGTTAAAGAGCTGGAGGTTGTTGAGTTGGTGAATTGTTTCATGAGGAGAAAAGCAAGAAAGATTCCTGTTGCCTGTGAGATTTTTTTGGTGGTGGGGGATGGGGTGGAGGGTTCATGTTTTGGGTTGAGAGTTGGGCAGGCAGCATTTGATTATTCACTATAGACCCCTTGCGTGTGATGTCACTCATGAATCATACACCTGCTCCGAGGGGGGGAGGGGGGTAATACTGGTTCACCTCTGTCCATCCGTCCGTCCATATCGCCGTCTGTCCGAAACACCCTTTTTTATCAGCAATTACAAATCATAGCCACTTGGTACTTGGTACCAAACTTCAGCTTGGAGTTCTATACTGTGTATACCATTTTCAGGTCTGTCACACATCAACTTCCTGTTTACCGACTGAATGTATTTCTGAAACATATGGGTGGATTTACAAAAAATTTCATACCACATTTTTCAGCAACTACAAATCACAACTGCTTGATATTCAGTACAGATCTTCAGCTTGGGGTTCTATACCGTGTATACCGTTTTCAGGTCTGTCGCACATCGACTTCCTGTTTACTGACTTAATGTATTTATGAAATATATAATGTGGATTTACAAAATTTTCATCACATTTTTCTCAGCAACTACAAATCACAACCACTTGATATTTGGTAGTGAGCTTCAGCTTGGGGTTCTATACGTGTATACCATTTTCAGTTCTGTCACACATCGACTTCCTGTCTACCAAATGTATTTACAAAACATATAGGGTGAATTTTGATGCTATTTCAAGAAGCAAAATGCAATTTCAAGATGACAGTTTACCAGGATGCTATTTGAAATACCTGGGGAGAACACTGCTCTTTACTTACTGGTTTCATGGTTAATTATTTGTTGAAGTCAACAATTGTTGAATAAATTGTCCTATTCCTTTGATTGCTTGCATTCTAATGAAAGTGGGGGTATACATGAGTGAGCAGTAGCTCACAGCTGATCTTGTTTCTCCTGGGGATAACCAGATACCATCTTTCCTGGAAGCAAAGCTTAATGTGTCTTAAATATGGTTCATTTTTGTCATTTTTGTGCTCTTTTTGGTTGTTACAATCATTCAAATAGAGACGGTATTAAAGATACCTTTATACTATTATACTATACCTAGATACTATTAAAGATTAGAGATGAGATAAAAGGTATTACTATCTCCCTGGAACTTTGTCTTGAACTTCTGATTGTGGCTTAGAAAGGAACTCGACTTGGACATTTCTTTAGAAAGGAAGCATCTCTGATCTGGGAGTAGGAGATTTTTTTTTTGACAGCAGTAGGAAGAACACAGTACGCTTTTTTATTTCATTTTTTATCTGTAACGTTCAGTGAATCCCTTCGTTTCACTCCAGCTTCGATAATCTACAACAGCGATACTATGTGAGAACAGCTCTCTCCAAGGCCTGCCATACAGCCGCAGTGTGTGGCCACGATCTTGCCCTTTTTTTTTTGACTGACAATACAAGTTTTTGCGGTCATTCTTTGCAAGTGGTTAACCTGGAATAGAATATAGGTTGTTTTCAGTCACGTGGCTTCTGTTTGCAAGTTTACTTCCGCTGAATGAAGAGATGGTCAGACAAACTGATTTGGCTGCCGTTATGTAAAGAGCGAGTGAAACTGTCTCCGACTATTTTTGCAGTTTAGAGGCCAATGTACGGTCAAGATACCTTCAGAAAGTTGCTCTTTGTGATGGGATTAGATCCTTATACATGTTAACAAAGAAGGATTTTTCCTACGATTTGGAAAATTATCCATCCGTTGAGTTCCCGTACATCTCAAACTACCTGGTGCCACAGACATCATTCTACATGGACACAAATGAAAACCTGGAAGAGGATGGAGGTGTACAACTTTTTATTTTGGCTGGGTTAAAGATCTGGGCATGAAGACACTACAAGACAAATCCTGTATCGTTCTTTTGCTCAGGTAAGTAGGCATTTTTGGGCTTTTTGTACGCGTCTTTGTAATGTTTATGAGGACGGTACAAGTTTTAGTATCGGGTGTAAACAAACCACAGCTGCTCGATTCTCAATGCTCCCTGCTCTTCTCTTCCAGCAAATGATAAGGTTTTTTAAAAATGTTTTTTTTTTTTTTACCTCTGTCTGTCCGTATCTCCGTATTTCCGTCTGTCCGAAACACCCTTTTTCTCAGCAACCACAAATCATAGCCACTTGATACTTGGTACCAAACTTCAGCTTGGGGGTTTATACCGTTTTCAGGTCTGTCGCACATCGACTTCCTGTTTGCCAAGTGAATATATTTATGAAACCTATCGGGTGGATTTTGACACTATTTCAAGATGACAGTTTACCAGGATGCTATTTGAAATCCCTGGGGAGAGATGCTGCTCTTTACTTGTTTCAGGGTCAATTATTTATTGAAGTCAACATCCATAGGTGTCCTGTTCCTTCGATTGCTTGCGTTGTGATATAAGCAAGAGAGGGATATGGAAGTGAGCAGTAGCTCACAGTTGATTTTGTTTAGGCACTGATTTAAAAAAAAAAAACCAGTGATTTGAAGGAGTGTGTACTTTATTTTTCCTATGACTGTATTTTGAGGTGTTTTATTACTGTAAGAAAGTCAGGAAGTACCCGAAAAAAAGAACAGTTTTGGATGAGAAGGTCTACATCAGTGCTACAGGGGGCAGCAGAGACCCAGAAACGCGCACATGTGTAATGTACAACTTCTTCCTGTTGGTCTGCACCAAGCTTGTGTAGTATTATTTACAGTGTCAACAATATTTTAAGTTGGGGGCCATCAAAGCTGTATACACAGGTCAGGTGTCAAAGATTTGACCCTCCGTGAAGGTAAAATGAGAAATCCGATTCTAGAAAACACACTTTCTTTCAGCCTTTTGAGTTCCACAACATGGAGTGTGATTTACAGCCAAGGATATGACTGAATGAAATAGAGTACTTCCACACCTCACCGAAATGAGCAGCCCAGGAATGTTCCGGAAACAGCAAAGATTTAGAAATGCTCCCGAAGGAAGAGAAAGAGGTCCTTTCTGCTACCCCCCCACCCCCCCACCCCCCTTTCTCTAAGCGGAAAACACCTGGTGACAAATTTACGGTAACAGACTTTATGACCACCTTTACGACTTTATTGCCCTGAACACAGATGGAGTTAAGTGATTGATATTACACAGGTTTTGTACATGAACAGGAATTTATAGGAGAGTTTCTCGTGTCTGGATATGCGTTTGTGTGCGCACTCGCTCCACAGAGGAAATGAAGTCTTGCACAGCATTTTTTTTTTTTGAAGTTTTATTCATGGTTGTGAATAATATACAAGTTGTCTACAAATATTAAGTCTTCGGTGGAGTTTAGGAGCAGGGGACTGGGGAGGCCGTGTCAAATGCTTTATTCTAAAGCGGTGGTCATTTGGACATTATATAGGGTTATTGACCTGGAGAAAAGTCCAACAGGAACTTGGTACTCCTCCTAAGATGGTTCCCATTGCTTTTGGAGGAAAAATAGCCTGTACATCTCCGATCCTCCATCCTACTTACCAGTATGGGATTCATGTTTTTTTTTTAAAAATCTGTTCTTTTTAATCCAAGTGTTTAAAAAGTGACACGTTTATACCCTTTTTTCCACGAGTTGACACAGCTCCCGGAGGTCTTAATGAAATATCGGTGACATGCTTTGGTCAAAATACCACAAAGATAAAGCACCACAGCTCCCGTTTCACCCAAACAGCTCTGTTCAGAACGGCTGATTTGAGGAACTTCAGTAATAATGAGCCACCGCTAGCCCCACCCCTCCTTCCACCAGCCAATCAGATAGCACTTTCCTCATGCATATTTGTTCGTTTGTTCATAAGGGTAGTTCTCAAGCCATACTGTAAATGGAGGTATTCAGATGAGGGGTGGGGTAATTCTAATGAGCTCTGCTTGTGACATAGAAAATCTGTGTTTAAAGTCGCTCACTTGTTCACCACCCCCTATATAGGGAATTACTATATAGAGGACTATATAGTGAGCTCATTGGTAAAATGAAAAAACGCTTTCGGACGCAAGTCCGTCATGCTGGTATTTACGTCATTACTGTCACGCAATTAAAATGTGCCAGATCAGTCAGCTGGTGGGTTTTCAAAATAATAAATACATGCATGTATTTTTGTGATAAATCCATATTATACTGAGCGTATTTCCCACATTAATCAATACAAAGTACCTGCATCTTTCAGTTCTTTTAAATCCAGGCTGAATATTTTTCTTCTTTGCTGCTACCTTTTTATTAAATCAAATTTGAGACTTTTGATTTCTTTTAGCGTGACCGCAATACATGATGGGATATATATTGCTTTGGTTAGTGACCATCGGTTGTACACTACTTTTCGTGATGCACTGTGGGATACTTTTGAGTGCGCTATGCAGGGTGTAAATAATCCTCACCTAAGGTTTTGGACAGCACTACAAGAAGAAGAAACCTTTATTCATCACATACACATTTCAAGCACAGTGAAATTCATCCTCTGCATTTAACCCATCTGAAGCAGTGAACACGTGTGCGTGTGCACACCCAGAGCAGTGGGCAGCCACACTCGAGTACCTGGGGAGCAGTCAGGGGTTAGATACCTTGCTCAAGGGCACTTCAGCCCAATGCTGCCTCACGTTAACCTAACTGCATATCTTTGGACTGTGAGGGGAAACCGGAGCACCTGGAGGAAACCCACGTAGACACGGGGAGAACATGCAAACTCCACACAGAAAGGCCCTCGTTGGCCACTGGGTTCAAACCCAGAACCTTCTTGCTGTGAGGCGATAGTGCTAACCACTACACCACCGTGCAAACACTATATATACTACATACACACATTCTGAATTTGATGCCTAGAACACATTCCAAAAACATTGTGATGGGGGCAACAGAACACTGGGAAGTTGTGCAATGCTCAAAAGCACCTGTTTGGAACACTGGAAGTGTACATTTACAAAAAACAATTAAGTTTATCAGTTTGAACACTGAATATACTATCTTTGTATTGTATTCAATTGAATACAGGTCGAAAAGGATTTGCAAATCATGGCATTCTGGTTTTGTTTTATACAGCGTCCCAGTTTTCTTTAGAATCAAGGTTGTATAAACAAACCTAATTACTGTTTTATATTATGTGTTGTAAAACTGTGTTCCAATATCATGACATGATATTTATGCCAAGTATAAAATATAAAACCCAAAGCCGTACCAGTTCGATGCCAGCCACTGGTTCTGAAATTCCACTGATGTATCCAATCCACCGAATGACTCCAAAAAGGGGCGGGTCGTTCACCTCGACCATAGAGCCAACCTCTAACCACGAATTAACCTCTGCTTTCTCTGCAATCAGTGGAGAAGGTGGGTTATGAAATCCATTTGAAGTATGCAGTTGGTCTATGGATGGGGAAGGGGGCACGGCTTGTGGCTTATTTGGTGGCACGGGAGGTGGTTTGAGAGCGGTTTTAACGATCGGGACAGGAGGAGGTTTTAAAGCGACTTTTGAAGCTGTCGATGAAGTTGGAGGTTGTAGAGCAGATTTAGCCACGGCTAGCATGGAAGGTTCAATCAACAGTCTAGGGCTGTGGCTGGGGTTTGTTGGTATATTAGTCTGCGGAAGGTGCTTGCTATGAGTGGGTGAAGAAGGCTGATAGAGATTTTTGGAGGAAGGAAGTGGAGGGACTTCTGGAGTTGTGCGCTCTGATCTTGTTTCTAAAAAAAAAAAAAGAAAAAAAAAACATTACTGGTATTGAATTTCAAAGCTTCTATTACTATAAGCTTTACAAATGGCTCCATGCACTGAATTTCACCACTTTGGATCATTCTGTTTGAAGTCTATTACCTGCAGCTACTTTGGAAAGGGGAAGAAGGAGGCCGAACTCAGGAGAAGGAATGGAGCAAAGCTTGTAGTTTTTACAGTAACCGTTCCAATTTCCGACTGGACTGTCCTAAAGAGACACATACACATAAAAAGCAAGACTTACAACGCTATGCTAGAGCTGGTAGCTAGTTATCATTTGTATAGTCCACATAACCTATGGTGAATAATACACGGATTTAAAAATGTGTTATTTTACAAGGAAAAATGTGTAATCATTTATTTGGCAACGCTTTTCTCTCTGTTGGCTGAATCATTCTTTGGCGCGAACAATGGCGAATGGCCTTGGTGAATCTTCTCCAGCATTCCTTATCTCTTCTAAACTCATCTCATGTTCATTACACAGCAGTTGAGATATGTACTTGTTGAATTGCAACTTTGGTCTTCCTCTTGACGTGGTCCCGTGAGTTGGAGAGCATAAAGCATACTTTGACACCAGATCTTTTGTGGGTTTCTGTAGGGAATGGCCAAGGAAGCATCGCCAACGATCGGTGATGATGACCAAGACAGACTTTAACACTGTTCACCTGTAAACGTCTTCATTGGACACATGGTTTTCATTCTTTATTTCAAGGATTTCATTGTCTCTGCTAGGAGACATTTTTTGAAAGGAATTTCCAATTTCATCACTTTGCAACAGTCTGCCAGTTTTTCTGCCAAAGGAAAGTGTTTATGACAGAGGACTTTGCACTTTCCGGTTTCTCTGTAATATTACTTTTTTTTATCTTCTCTTATTAACTCCCAGTAGTTTAAGAGAAATAAAATACTTTGGGATGTTCCATTATAGGAAAATAATCAACTTCATGGAAGGTAACAGCTTTTTGTCAGCAAACATCGCACCACTTGACCATCGATTGCTTTCCTATAACAGCATGCTCTCTCGTGTTTCATTCCTTACCTATTCAACATGCGCAATATTGTTATTGTCGACTTTTCACTTGTGTGACTTTCAACCTCTTAACCTTTTCAATCTTTATATACCAACTCTCTAGTGTATACGCGATCACAACAAATACAGTTGTCAACAGTTCCCCTCTACCATGAAAAGAACAGAAAACTTGACTGTTTAAACTTGCATAATTCTTTTCGAAATGGGACTAAATTTTCAAAGGAAGAATTTGAGGTTTGTGTTATAAATGTCTTTCCAGTCCCTTCCGAAAAACTGGAACAGCAAGACCAATTATTATTTTGCTATACAATGAAGGCATTTGGGTTTGAGATCAAAAGCTGAATACGAGATGATAAATCAGAATTTCAACTGTCATTTACATCTAGATATATTAAACAACTTACAATCTGGCACATTTGGTTTTTAGGTGAGCAAAAGTATTTAAACAAATTAAACAAAATCACTTAATTTTTTTCCCCCTGGAACCGGTTTGCAATAACTGTATCAAGCTGGTGACCCAGTGACATCACCAAACTGTTGCTTCTTTTTTTGTGATGCTTTTCCAGGCTTGTACTGCAACTTCTTTCAGTTGTTGTTTGTTTTGGAGGGTGTCTTCCTTCAGTCTCCCCTTCAGGAGATCAAATGCATATTTAATTGGGTTTAAGGTTTTGTGATTGACTTGACCTTCCACAGTTTCTCCTGATGAAGTCCTTTGTTGTGATGGCAGTGAGTTTTGAGTCGTTGGCTTGCTGCATGATGAAGTTCTTTCCAATTATCTTGGAAGCATTTCTCTGTAAATTAGCAGTCAGAATATTTCCGTATTCTTTTGAATTCACTCTGCTGCTACCGTCATGAGTTACATCATTTATAAAAGATTAGTGAACCTGTTCCAGAAACAGTCATGCAAGCCCAAGCCATGACGCTACGCCGACCATACTTGGCCGATGAATTCTAATGCTTTGGATCGTGAGCAGATCCTTTCTTTTTCCACACTTTGGCCTTTCCGTCACTTTCGTACAGGATAATCTTGGTTCCAAAACTTTTGTAGCTCATTTCTGTATTTCTGTGCAAATTCCAGTCTGGCCTTCTGATTCTTACTGCTGATGAATGGTTTGCATATTGTGCCATGTCCTCGATAATTTTGCTTTCAAAGACTTCCTCAAAAGGTGGGTTGTGTGACTTTCACTCTGCCCTGTGGAGGTTGCTAGTGCGGTCACTGTTGTTTTGGCGTTTTTCTTTGCTGCTCTGACAATGTTCATCATCAACTGCTGTTGTTTTCCTTGGCCAACCTATTGTCTGGATAATAGTACACCAGGGGTCTCTTTCTTTTCTATTACATTCCAGACTGTTGTATTGGCTATGCTCAATGCTTGTGCAATGGGTCTGACTGATTTTCCCTCTTTTCTCAGTTTCAGAGTGGCTTGCTTTTCTTCCATAGACAGCTCTCTGGTTTTCAAGTTGGTTTATCCTTTTTTAACCACAAATGCAGTCTTCAGAGGTGAAACCCAGGGCTCAACCCAAGCACAGGCATTCAGAGCTATTAACTGTATAAAGAATCATTCTAACAGGGCACACCTGGGCAACAAGAAACACCTGTCAGTCACATGTACCAATATTTTTGATCACTTTAAAATGGTGGGTTCAAACAAAAGGTGCAATGTTTTACACCTTTCAACACATCTAGATGCAAATATCAGGAAACTAAAGCTGAAATTATGACCCATCATCTCATATTTTTTATTTCAAACCCAAATGTCTTCAGTGGAAAACAAAACACAAATTTGGTCTTGCCATTCCAATACTTTCAGAGGGGAATGAATGTGCATTAGATAACAAAAACCCATAATGAAATTCAGCAACTGCTCCTTTATTCCATTATACGTGCGTTTTATGTTTAAAGTCAACACTTTTCTTTCCTTTTCCTTGTAGAAACATGGCGAAACTTGTGTTAGTTTTACTTACCCAGAAGCTAGAGATGTGATAGAGCTCGCGTTAAAAATGCTGGAGTATTTCTTTGAATCTAGCTAACACATCATGACCATTCAGGTTGTGCATAACTTTCCATCTTGCCTTTGTAATGCTTACTAAGCATATACAGTCGTGGGAGAAAAGAAAGTACATCCTCTGTTAAATTCTCCGTTTTTATTCATCAGGGCCTAAATAATTGTGTGGTCCTCATCAACTTCTATAAAAAAACAAATAACCTCAGGTGACAAAAAAAAAGATTTCAATGTGTCATTTTTTTTTTTTCAAAAAGTAAACCAACATTCAGAAACCGGGTGGGAAAAAATTTACACCCTATAATTCTGCAACACACAGAACAACGTTTAGCAAAAATAACTTGAAGTAAATATTTTCTGTAGTAGTTTATCAGTCTCTCGCAATGTTTGAGCCATTTTGGCTTGCTCTTCTTTCTAGCATTATTTCAGTTCATTGATGTTTGAGGGCATTCAATCTAAAGGTCAGAGAAGCAGCCTTGGGCTCTAAGGGTTGCTGGTTTGATTCCCTGAACCAGCAGACATGGATAAAGTGCCCTTGAGCAAGGCATCGAACCCTCAATTGCTCCCTGGGTGGGGTGTGTCAGGGTTCTTCTGGATAAGGGTGTCTGATAAATGCCTGTAATGTAATGTAGAACGTCAAAGGCAGACAATTTTGAGTCGTGATTCAAAGTTTATTCTTCTGCAAGTGTAAATCCAGCAGATTAATATTGCATCATGATGTCGGATTACGTTTGAGACGCATCACACTCGTGCCAGTATCACGATAGTGCTGTGTGAACATGAGTCATGGTGTTAAGTGTGTCCACAGGGTGCGTGTCTCATAAGACATTATGAACTTTGGTTGACTCACAGTACTTGGTGTTTCTGTACTGAAAAGTGTGTGTGAGAGAGAGCGAGAGAGGTTCATATGTATATACTAGTGATGCACCGATACCACTTTATTTTTCAGACCAAGAACGAGTACTTACATTTGTGTACTTGCTGATACCGGGTACCAATACGAGTATTTTAAGGCAGTATTTCCACCTTAAAAATAACAACTACCTTACCTGGCATAGCCAGAACATTACTCAAACTGAAGCTGGTACATTAAACTTTGACCAAATCCTGTCAGACATCCAGCAAACAACTTTATTGTTGGCAAAGACTTCAAGTGCAATGTGTGCTTTTAAAGAAAATGCACTGTCCAGGTAATTTAAATACAGACCTGATCAGCGGCAGCCATCGGTTGTGTCCAAAAGTGCCTTAAAGATCCATCATTGTAAAAAAAAAAAAAGGGGCCGCCCTGTATCATAATTATTGGGCAAAGGGTGGGGTATCTGTTTCGATGATGGAGGGACCTGACCCATTTCACAAAATAAATTTGGATCTGATTATAGCAGAATAATAACTATTACCATCAAAGTGCAATGAACTGGAAGGCGGGTTTTATTTTCTTCAGATGTGATCTGGTTGCTGTAATAAAATTATAAATAATAAGAAGAGTATCAAATGAAAAGTATAACGGGAGACCATTTCCAACCAAAAACTAGAAAAGCACTCGGAGAGCGCAAACCTCCGCCAAGGATCCTTTAAAACTAGATAGAACTCGACTCCAACGGCGTCGACGGGGATGCCTCCGCCCGGTAGACTACACGCCTTATTAAGTTGTGATTTGGGGATGGACATTTCACCTCACAGTAATCTTGACCTGGTGAAATTACTTGTATTAGCCTTGGAGATATTGTGTTCACAAGGTTTTCGGACAG
>JAPEKN010000022.1:36241444-36252999 GCA_028877435.1 Cathorops dasycephalus
CTTAGATCTTGCAGGATCATTTGCACAGCAGGTATTAATGCATGGGAGACCTTTTGGTTTTGTTATGATGGATCTTCCAGTACCTCGTAGAACTGATCTTTCACCTCTGGAGTAGAGCAGAGCGGTGGAGCATAGACACTGAGGAGGTTAATGGTGCCTGATGATGTTAACACATGGAGAGCAAGGATTCTCTATGTTCCTCCTGTTGATGTTTTGATAGTTGCAGAAAAGGAGTTCTTCACAGCAAAGCCAACACCATAGGGCCTGGGATCATTCTGTGACAGACCCTGCCAAAAGAAGGTTGTAGCGAGATTCAGGTGTGGGTGGAGCACAGAAGCATGGCAGGCAGCTGGTTGTGTTGAAGAGGGGTTTTTATTTTACAGCTTTTCAGCATGGGGCTCAAAAAAACTCTCACTGTCTCACATACGCATGCATGCACACACACACGGGCTGTCAACGAGCCCTCGGCGCCGACCTCCCCTTCTTGCTCTCCTTTTATTGAGCATGGTGTGAAGGAGACATACAAACACATGCTAATTGACAACAAGTGTAGTGACATGACCACTCACCTTCCCTGACTCCACCCTCCATTCACAGACTGACGCTCAGACACGCCCCCGCTGCTACATATCCCCACCACCCGACTCAAGCTGGGGAGCTGTCTGGCCTGAAGCTGACTCCCCGCCCTTGACTGGAGAGGAAGTCTGCCACCACAATCTGCACCCCCGGCCTGTGGACCACCTCAAATTTAAATGGCTGGAGTGCCAGATACCAATGGGTGATCCACACGTTGGCATCCTTCATGCGGTGGAGCCACTGGAGGGGCGTGTGGTCCAAACAGAGAGTGAAAGGTGGGCCCAGCAGGTAGTAGCGGAGGGTGAGGACTGCCCAATTGATGGCTAGGCACTCCTTCTCTATTGTGCTGTAGCGCCCCTCACGCACTGACAGCTTCCTGCTGATGTACAGGATGGGGTGATCCTCCACCTCCTGGGACAAAACAGCCCCCAGCCCTCTGTCTGCCGTGTCCGTCTGCAACATAAAGGGGAGAGAAAAGTCAGGGGAGTGTAACAGTGGCCCCCCACACAGTGCAGCCTTCACCTCAGAAAAAGCCCGCTGGCATTGCTCCACCCACTGGACCGGATCTGGTGCCCCCTTTTTAGTGAGATCAGTCAGTGGGTTGGTGACATCCGAATAATTAGGTATAAACTTATGATAGTACCCAGCCAGCCCCAGGAACTGTCTCACCCACTTTTTGGTCTTGGGCCTTGGGCAGGCTGCAATCGCTGCTGTCTTATTAATTTGGGGACACACCTGCCCATTGCCCGAGTGGAAGCCCAGACACCATACTTCCACCCGCCCAATCGCACACTTCTTCAGGTTGGCCATGAGACCTGCTCTCTTCAGCGACCCAAGGACTCAGGTGTTGTAAATGCTGCCACCAGTCATTACTATAGATTATGATGTCATCCAAGTACACGGCCACATAGGTGGCGTGGGGGCAGAGGACCCTGTCCATAAGCCGCTGGAACGTAGTGGGCACCACAAACAGACAAAAAGGAAGTGTGACAAATTGGTGTAAGCCAAACGGTGTGGAAAAGGCCGTTTTTTCTCGGGATAGTGGAGTCAAGAGGATCTGCCAATAATCCTTTGTTAAATCCAGTGTTGAATAAAAGCGAACCGTGCCTAGTCGATCGAGCAATTCATCAATCCGAGGCATTGGGTACGTGTCAAATTTAGACACTGCATTGACTTTTCTATAGTCCACACAGAACCAGACCGACCCTTCGGCCGTGGGAACCAAGACCACCGGGCTGCTCCAGTCAATGTGGGACTCCTTGACGATGCCCATTTCGAGCATGGCCTCAAGTTCTTCCCAAAACACTTTTTTCTTGTGTTCAGGTAGTCTGTAATGGCGGCTGCACCCTACCACCCCCGGGGGCATCTCAATGTGGTGTTCTTTGAGGCGGGTGCGGCCGGGCAGGGGTGAGAACATGTCCGAAAATTCGGCTTGGAATTGGGCAACCTCCGTGAGTTGGGTCGAGGAGAGGTGGTCTCCACAGAGGACCGGAGTGGTAGTCAATGTTCCTTTTTGAACCTCCGGACCCAGCTCCTCCTTCTCTGGAACTAGTGATTACCAATGCCACGGGGACCTCCTCATTCCAAAGTTTTAACAGATTGAGATGGTAAATCTGTAATGCCCCGTCCCTGTCCATTCACCTCACCTCATAGTCGACATCCCCGACTTGCTGTGTGACCTCAAAGGGTCCTTGCCACTTGGCAACCAATTTGGAACTCGACGTGGGCAACAGCACGAGCACTTTATCTCCCGGTGCAAACTCCCTAAGGCACATTCCCCTGTCATACAGGCGGATTTGCCGTTCTTGTACCTGCCGCAAGTTCTCCTGGGTTAGGTGTGTCAGGGTGTGGAGTTTTGCATGCAGGTCGAGAATGTATTGAATTGTATTTTTGCTTGTTGAAGGTCCCTCCTCCCAATTTTCCTGCAGCACATCTAGGATGCCACGTGGCTTACGCCCGTATTATAATTCGAATGGGGAGAACCCCGTGGAGGCTTGTGGGACCTCTCACACTGCGACAAGCAGGGGCTCGAGCCATCTATCCCAATTACGTGCATCCTCGCTTACAAATTTTTTAATTATGTTTTTGAGGGTGCGATTGAACCGTTCGACTAAGCCGTCCGTTTGTGGGTGATAAACGCTGGTGCGGATCAGCTTAATTCCCAGTAACTCATACCGTTCGCGCAGTGTGTGTGACATAAACGTAGTGGCTTGATCAGTCAGAATCTCTTTGGGGATTCCAACTCGGGAGATGACGTGGAAGAGCACTTCTGCAACACTACGTTCTGAGATATTGCAAAGAGGCACTGCTTCCGGGTATCACGTTGCATAGTCCACCAGAACTAAAATAAAGCAATACCCTCATGTTGACCGATCTAATGGCCCGACGAGATCCATCCCAATTCTTTCGAACGGGGTCTCAATTAATGGTAGAGGGTGCAAAGGTGCTTTTGGAATGGCCACTGGATTTACTAACTGGCATTCGCGGCATGCCGTACATCACCTACAGACATCGCTGCGGATCCCTGGCCAATAGAACTGGGCCATTATTCGGGCTAGTGCCTTATCCTGCCCCAAGTGTCCGGCCATGGGATTAAAGTGAGCCACCTGGAATACCAATTCCTGGTGGCTCTTTGGAATCAAAAGCTGTGTTATCGGCTCCTTAGTCTGAGTGTCCTGCGTCACTCGGTATAATCTATCCCTCATAATGAAGAAATAGGAGAAGGACTGGGTGGTGTTTGGCTGGAGTATTTGACCATCAGTTACTCTCACTTGGTCAAACGCATGCCGCAGGGTCTCGTCCCATGACTGTTCTAACGGGAAATCCATGAGGGATTCCCCGAGAGAGGGAGGAGGAGCCTGCGGCTCCTCACTCTGACGTGGTGATGACGTATACGGCTCTGTGACAGCTGCTCCCACCAATGCCACACCGGGACCTCTCCCTGCTGAACTACGACAGGACCCACTCTTCACTAACTGAGTCATTAATTCCCGAAATCCTGGCCAATCAGTCCCCAAAATTATCGAGTGGGTAAGGTGAGGATTAACTGCCGCCTTCACAATGAATTTTTCCCCTCAAAATAGAATGTGGACCGACACTAAAGAGTAGTTGAGAACATCCCCATGCACACACAACACCTTCACCAATTGTGCTCTCCCCAATGCCTTGTCTTGCACGAGGCTTTGGTGGATTGAAGTGTGATTACAGCCAGAGTCCACCAAAGCCTGATACGTATCCCCCCCTTGGATACTCGCTGGTATGCTATATGCTCCGGCCTGATCGAGGGCGGTTCCTGGTGTGTCAGGGATCTGGACCACCACGCCCCCCTCCCTTGCCGAGCACCAATGCTGGAGGTGCCCCGGCTCCCCGCAGTGCCAGCAAACCGGCCCCAGCTCTCTTTCTGCACTGGCACTCTGGGGCTCACTCACCTGAGGGGGGAGACAGACACAGAAGTGGGAGATGAGAGGGCACTGCAGGTGCGGCAGGCCGGCTGGGGTGGAGCCGGCCCCGGCCTCCACGGTAGGGGAATGGGGCGAGGATGAGACACAGAAGGGGAGGGGGAGAGAGAGGAGAAGAGGAGATCTGCTGTACTGCCATCGGAACAGCCGCCAAATGGTCCTCCGCCAACTCGATGGCCTGATCCAGCGACACCGAGCGATGGCACAGGACCCACTCTGTGGTTCCTTCGGGAAGTCGTGTGATGAACTGCTCCAGTGCCACCAGATCAACGATTCCCTCAGCGTCACAGTTGTCAGCCCTCAGTCACCGCTGGCAGGCGTCCCGGAGTTGCTGGCCAAACACGAATGGTCGGCCAACCTCCTCTAGGTGCAGGGCGCGGAAGTGCTGGCATTGTTGTTCTGGGGTGCGCCCCACACGCTGGAGGATGGCCCGGCGCAGGTCTGCGTAGACCAGCCGGCTGTCGGTGGGGAGCTGTAGCACAGCCAGCTGCGCCTCACCCGTGAACAGGGGGAGGAGGCGTGCTGCGCGCTGTTCCACCAGCCAGCCCCAGGCCTCTGCTTCCTGCTCAAAGAGCACAAGGAAGGCCTTGGGGTCGTCGTGCGGGCCCATCTTCATTAGGGTGAGGTGGGGAGGGCCTGCAGTGGTGGAGGACCACGCTGATGCGAGGAGGTGCCGGAACGCCTGACAATCTTCCTGCTGCGCCAGCACCAGGGCCTCGAAACTTTGCTCCTGCTCCTTCCAGAGGGTGACCAGCACCTGATGCTGGCTCTGTTGGGCCATGGCGAGGGCATGGATCAAGTCCTTGAAGGGGGAGGACTCCGTGGGGTTGTTCTCTGTGCTCCAGATCCCAGGTTTCGGCACCACTGTAGGAATATAGCGGGTGGGTGGAGCACAGAAGTACGGCAGGCCAGAACTGAGTTCCAAGAAAACTGTTTATTTGCACTTTTCAGTAACAAACACACACTCTCCCAGCCACACACACACACACACACACACACACACACACACACACGTCATCTGGTTGGGGAGAGCTCCCTTCCTCTACCCTCTCTCTCCTTTTATCGGGCGTGGTCACTAGGGAAGACACACAAACACAGGTTAACTCACATCAGGTGTAGTGATTCTGCCACTTAACTTCCCTGACTCCGCCCTCCGTTCACAGACCGGCGCTTGACCACACCCCCACTGCCACATACCCCTACCGCCCGACTCAGGCCGGGGAGCCGTCCGGCCTGCAGCCGACTCCCCCCCTTGATGGGAGAGGAAATCCGCCATGACCATCTGCACCCTTTGCCTGTGGACCACCTTGAACTTAAATGGCTGGAGTACTAGATACCAACGGGTGATCCGCGCACTGGCATCCTTCATGCAGTGGAGCCACTGGAGGGGTGCTTGGTCCGAACAGAGGGTGAAAGGGCGTCCCAGTAGGTAGTAACGGAGGGTGAGGACTGCCCACTTGATAGCAAGGCACTCTTTCTCTATAGTGCTGTAGCAGCCCTCAGGCATTGACAGCTTCCTGCTGATGTACAGCACTGGGCAATCCTCCCCCTCCCCCTCCTGGAACAGAACAGCCCCCAGCCCTCTGTCCGACACGTCCATCTGCAAAACAAAGGGGAGAGTGAAGTCAGGGGAGTGTAACAGTGGCCCCCACACAGTGCAGCCTTTACCTCAGAGAAAGCCCGCTGGCATTGCTCCATCCACTGGGCTGGATCTGGTGCCCCCTTTTTAGTGAGATCAGTCAGCGGGTTGGCGACGTCCAAATAATTAGGTATAAATCTACGATAGTAGCCAGCCAGCCCCAGGAACTGTCTCACCCCCTTTTTGGTCTTGGGCCTTGGGCAGGCCGCAATCGCTGCTGTCTTATTAATTTGGGGACACACCTGCCCATTGCCCAAGTGGAAGCCCAGATACCATACTTCCACCCACCCAATCGCACACTTCTTTGGGTTGGCCGTGAGACCCGCTCACCTCAGCGACCTAAGGACAGCCCTCAGGTGTTGTAGATGTGGCAGCCAGTCGTTACTATAAATTATAATATCATCTAAATATGTGGCAATTGAATTTCATTTTTGCTCGGGGAAGGTCCCTCCTCCCAATTTTCCCGCAGTACATCATGCCACACAGCTGACACTTATATAATAAGTAGAATGGGGAGAAGCCCGTGGAGGCTTGTGGGACCTCTCACACTGCAAATAACAGGGGTTCGAGCCATTTATCCAAATTGCGTGTGTCCTCACATACAAACTTTTTAATTATGTTCTTGAGGGTGCAATTAAATCATTCGAATAAGCCATCTGTTTACTGGGGAAGACACACAAACACAGGTTAACTGACATCAGCTGCAGTGATTCTGCCACTTACCTTCCCTGACTCCGCCCTCCAGTCACAGACCGACACTTGACCACACCCCTGCTGCCACACACATCTTGATGCCTTAATTTCAAATCCATTGTGGTTGTGCACAAAGGCAAAATTACAAAAATTGTGTTATTGTCCAAATACTTATGGGCCCAAGTGTATAGTCCAGGCAAAAGATCGTGAGAATGGAATACAACCAACACTAGCTTTCTGCTTCACATTTGAAAGCAAATACCAGATGAGGCTTTAAAGATTTTTTGTGGAAACACATTGCATCTTTTTCACTTTGTCTGTTAAAAGCAGTACTCACTACATATCAGCTGGGATTGAGCCCTGGGCAGGCGTCAAAGCTCATTAAAAAGTCTAATGAAAATGGCAGAGTGAACACGGCATTAATTTGAAACAAGTGAGGGTGCACAGCCCGACCGTACATAATAATACATATCTGTGCCATCTCCATGAAATATGAAATGTATGGTCACCAAGAATCCAAAATAACAGCTTACTTCATTTAGATTCAGTGTAAAATTTAATTCATTAGTTTCCCCTGAATTGTCTCCTTTTTTTTTTTTTTTACCCCCGCAGCCATCGAATCGCTGATTCTGCCTGAAGGCTCAGTGCATTGTTGAATTTCTAATTTAGGTAAATTAATTAAATTACATTTGCTTTCCTCTTTTCGTTTCCTTCTCCACATTTTTTTTTTTTTTTCATTAGCTGGCCAGTCAGGTGTTGCCTCAGTTATTTCCTCAGACAATTGAAGATCCATAATGCATTGCAACAGGAAGTGAGGAGCATCATGACTCATTTGTTGTGGCTGTGAGTCTGTGCTTTGTGATAAACCAGTTTCACCGACTGGGAAAAATGGAGAGCTATTTCTGAAATGAATCCCTGGAATCTATCTCTGATGATGATGATGATGATGATGATGATATGTGATAAGATTTGCTTCCTCCTCAGTTCTCTTTGTTGTGTCCATGCATTCTTCATGTTTACAAGATGCTCTTTGAATGGCTCATTTTTTTGTGGTAGGCAGTGCTCTAGAAATCAAAATAGTTGACATTTCTCTTCCATGGTTTCCTGGGCAAACCATGGAAATTTGGTTCGTGGTGGGTGCTAAGTGTACTTGCAGTCTATATTTATTTATATGGAGTCTTCTCCTAGTAATTTATCAACACATCTAAGGGAAATTTTAATCTTCCCTCCAGTCTAGTCTTGTTTCCAGTGTCAACTTGAACTTGTATACACCCTACCAGTCCAGTACAGGGCACCAAAGGATACCAGGGCACCAATTGACTAACTATACCTGAAGAACTGAGTCTATTCTTTAGGAATACAACTTACCCAGAACACAACCACTTGAATGGAAAGCATATAGCACTGGGAGATATACAGAAGCTCTGTTGGGTTTAAGTAGTAATAATAAAAAATATAGAAGACAGAATGTTAAAGTAGGAGTTTTATCATGGCTGAAAAGTGTACTTGATGTGTTAATCAGTGAGTTGATGGTAAAATCGTGATCTGCTTTACGCTGTGCTTAGTTCTGGTTTATCTTTGCAAATGTAAGTCAGAATTAAAAAAAAAAAGCTTGTTCAGATATCTTTGTTTCAGCCTTGTCTACAGTATTATAGTTTTTATTATTATAGCTGGAAGCTTAAATGTCAAGAACAAAGGCACGTTTGCCAGAAATGTTGAAACAGTCTTCTCAACCATATATGCAAAAGCAGCATGAATCGCTGTACAAGACTGCTGTTAAAAGAGAGAGAGAGAGAGAGAGCACAGGCTGTCATAAAAGGACACACTTAGCTCATAGACACGATATGAAGTTGCTGATAATAAAGAACAACATTTTCAGTTAAAGAGATTGGGTTGTGTTAATCCATGTGGAACTGTTTATATTAAAGGTAGATCAAGTCCAATGCAAATAATGTCAAAATTTCAAATCCAAGACCAAGCAAATAGCAATTGAACTCTTGATCATCACCAAATGAGCAATTTGCTATAAATGGTGCATGTAAAATTGAATGGGGTGATACAGTAGTGTCATGGTTAGCACTGTTGCCTCTCAGCAAGATGGTTCTGGGTTTGAACCTCATGCCCAACGAGGGCCTTTCTGTGTGGAATTTGCATGCTCTACTCGTGTCTGCGTGGGTTTCCTCCGGCTGCTTCAGTTTTCCCCACAACCCAAAGACATGCAAGGCTATTTGGCTCCTCTAAATTGTTCATGACCAAAAGCAGTGCAGTAGAGGAGTGGCTAGCTGACTGTACTTCCTTAGCCAAGAAACCCTCGGAAAGGGACCCAGTGCAGAACACACTGGATAGGCGAAGAAGAAAATTGATTTGTATTCATTTGAATAATATTTCTGTTCTGCAGATCCATTCCATGTGCAACTCCACAGAGGACAAATCTGCAAATCTCACTTTATTAAAAATAAATCCAGCTTAACAGAGGTCACGCCTTTTTCACTGTGACTGACGGACACAAAATCAACGCCTCCTTCACTTGGACTGACAGGCACAGACACCATGCCCTCTATTCCTGGGACTGATGGGCACAAAGACCACGCCTCTTTGATTGTGACTGACAGACACATGCCACACCCTCTTTTCCTAAGATTGATGGGCACAAAGGCCACGCCTCCTATACTGGGACATGGACATGAAGAAAATATGTGTTCACTGGGATTGACAAGCCTAGATATAGCACTCCATCTTTATAAAACCGACGAGCAGAGATGCTATACTTTCTTCCTTGAGACAAGCAAAACTGCCAAGCTTCATTTTCCTGTACACACAGGAGAAAAAGAGAAGTGTACTGTCATCCACCTAAATTCTTGTTATACAGAAGATTCCACTTTCAAACTTTAGGAGACAAGGTCTAGGGGGCTAAATGATACCAAACTGCAGTATAAAAAAAAAAAACAACAACTTTTTTTTCCTTTGGAGATTCAAGTAAGGCATGGTTGTGACCTGAACCTTAATTTGCAAGTCTGTGAAATATTACAGAAGCACGGATTGTCATCTGAAGCAGATATTTCTGTAAACCATTTTGGCTCAGCTAGACTTCTGTTACTAATAACTGCACAAGATGATGACCAAAGAAGATAACGTCACACCCCAAACATCTATTGGCTGATGTTGAAGAAAATGTCCATTTGCTGCATCTACTCCTTCCATTTTCAATCTTTTGCCCATTTACTGGCACTATTTAACGTGGCCAAATGTTTAGCAACCACTAAAATCTTACCTCGACACACACACACTTCATTTTCCCTCCAGGTTATTAGACTTTATGAAGACTCTAACTGAGCTGAGCTGATATTTAATGCATGTAAACACTTTCAGACAAGAAAGATAATATTTTTTTTATATTACAATTAGACACCAGGTCATAGGAAACCTCTTTATTATTGCAATTAATATCAGTGAGCCGGATTTGCATGGGCTAAGCGTGTTATTAACCCCAGTGAGGAGTTCTGATAATCATGTGCGCTGGGTGGCTGCCAAGAATAAATGGTAAACATGAAGGAGGACATAATAACATTCTTAAAGAACTTTCTGTGGCAGAGTTGAGTGGGATGACTGACTGACAATGCTCTCCAAGATTAATCTTGGTAAAGTCATTGTTGGTAAGGTTTCTCCCCATTCTGTCCTTGCTGTGCCTTTGTGAACAGTTGAACCTTTACCTTTGTTTCACCTTCCTACCCTTGTGATATTGATTAGACGTTGATCCAGGACAAAGAGAGCGAAAGAGATGAGGAGAGTGTGGAGGTTAACCACAGTCGTGCTCAGATTGGCTGACCACCTTTATCCGTTTCTAGACACCACAGTCTCCGGCGAGACAGCAAACGTAGCCGACGGCCATCGTCTCATATTCCTATTCATCGGCAGCCTGCATAAAGCATTGTGGTGATTCATATCTGTAATCTCCTCCCGAGAATGTTTTTTTTCCTCTCTCTGCTCTGTGGCCATGAGACTTAAAGATGAATGGTTTTCATTTGAGCATTGGCAGGTCACATGTAGGCCACGACAGCGGCGCGCCACTCTGAAATGCAAATGCAAAGGAGAACCTGTGGTTCTCTTCCAGTCAACACAAATCATGTCTTTGGGGATTGTACAGGAGTGAGCGAGAGGCATAAAGACAGAAGGAGGGAGAGAGTGAGAGAGGAAGATATTCTGTGTCTCTGTTGCCTTGCCTCTGTGTGAGGTTTGTACAAGGTTACAAATTGTTGATATTTCTCTGCCAGTATTACAAATCTCTGCTGACCTGGCAAACGAGTTCACAGCCATCAGAATGCATAATGGGATTGTCATAATGAGTGGGACAGAGTCATGTAGCGTGCTCTGTGTTTCAATGCTGCTTCACCATGGCCTCATTGACTTCTCTCAGATTTTGTCCAGTGACATGACAGAACTTAAATGAAAATTTGATCATTCAATTACAAACTTGATTATATAACATGGCTGCAGTAATGATCTCGATGATCATTAGCCAGTTTGTTACAAAACTTTTTAGTTACACAATACAATTGTTTACCTCACATTAGGTCACTTGCTAGCCAACTTGCCTCTTGGTCTTAATTACACAGTATAATACTTTACCTTACATTATCTAGCTTGCTAAAAACTGTCTCTCAGTTTTACTTCACAAAATAATAATGTACCTCACATTAGCTAGCTTGCTAGCTAATTTTCCTCTTGGTTTTAATAACAATATATATTTTACCTCACGTTAGCTTGATTGTTAACCAAATGTGGCTTTCAGTTTTACTTATACAAAATAATGTACCTCACATTAGCTTGCTTGCTAGCAAATATTCCTATTGATTTTAATAACAATATATTTTTCCTCACATTAGCTCGATTATTAGCAAACACGGTTCTTAGTTTTACTTATACAAAATAATAATGTACCTCACATTAGCTAGCTTGCTAGTAAACATGCTCCCTGGTTTTAATGACACAGTATAATATTTTACCCGATGTTAGTTAGCTTACTAGCAATGATTTTTCTCTTGGTTTGAATTACACAATATTATACTAACATTACATATTTAGCATATTGTTAAATATTAACAATAGTTTACTTTGCTTTTGCCCGAGCAAACTTGACTCTGAGTTTTATTTACACAAAAAATTCATAGTTTACCTCATATAAGTAGAAA
>JAPEKN010000022.1:38883936-38894764 GCA_028877435.1 Cathorops dasycephalus
AAAACGCTGGCGTCACTGTGGGTTTTTTTTTCCTGAACAGCAGATACACACACTGTGTTAAAGAGCTTGTTTGGGGGGAAATAAATAATTTACATAATTAAATACAATCTCTTAGCCATTAACACCTCTCACTGTGCAGGTGTTAACGCTATGTCAATAAGCATTAGCGTTAGCAGATTAGCTTCCCTAAAAATCAGACCTGAATGAATCCTTCAGTTCGAACTGAACAGTGCTTTGCATTTTAAATAGAACAATTTATATCTTACAGATCTGCACAGTGAAACCCTGAATAAAGGCGTGTGTGTGTGTGTGTGTGCGTGTGAGAGAGAGAGATGTGTCAATAATATGTATATTCAAGTTTACGTCACTAGATTTCCTGACGGTTTAGCTTGTACGAGGCGTTTGTGTGTGTGTGTGTGTGTGTGTGTGAGTGAATGAGGGGTGTGTATGTGTGTGTTTGTGTGCAGGCAGTAGTGAGGTTAGTCGCAGTACTGAGGTTTAAAACCGTTTTGAGGCGTTCATCGTTGTCCCTGAGGTTCCTGGTTCCGGTGGGCGGAGCTTCTTTTTGGGTGGAGTCTTCAGCGTCCCCATGCGCTCCTTCACTTTGTACTCAAGTGTGCTGTGTGGCACACCATACACGCTCTGTGCCTTCGACACAGTCATCTTCCCACCCATCACCATGGCTATAGCCTCCTCCAGGATGTCATGGTCGTACTGTCGGTAGCGCCCACGCTTCTTCCGCGGCTGTTTGTCGCGCCGCTCGCTCTCCTCCACACACTCGTCTGCACTTGCACTCCCACCTGCACTCCTGGCACATACGCATGGCGGGGGAACGTCCCCCTGCAGTGGACGCGACTCGAGGGTGGAGCTACAGTCACTGTGTTTGGGGAGAAGGATCTTGACACGATCTGAGGTCTTGCTGTTGAGGTAAACGGCGTCAACGAGGCCGCTGAGGTCAGAGGGCGGAGTCGTAACACCCGGACGCACCTGAGGGATGCGGAGCAGTGCAGAGCCCCCTGCCGGAGTGTTACACGTGTCGCCACGTTCTCTTAGCTCACACACCAGCCGGTGAAGGAGCGATGCTGCCGCTGCACTCTCCACCGACGGTTTACCACGTTCTGACTGGTCAGACCGGGGCCGAGTCCAGGACATTGGCGTTTTGGTCTCACCTGTGTGCAGAGCTGTGCGGGACGGTGTCACTCCATTGTGGTTGGCGAGCGTGAGAGGCGCAGCGCTGGAGTGTGTGTGATCCGCATGGAGGCGTAGCGTGTTCTGAGGTATTCCGTATAGTATGGCAGCTTTGTGAAGGTCCAGCGCACCGGAGCGAACATCCTTCACGGCTTTAGAGAGCAAACCATCAGCAAACTGAGTGCTGCGGCCCAGACGCTCGTCTCTGATTGGTCTCCTGGTGGGTGGGAGGACGAGAAACGCACGAGTGAGCTGACGAACGACAGGAAGCACTCAGGGTCCACTCCTTTACCGCCTTGTCTTTGGTAACATCACTCGCTTCTTATTTGTGTGTTTAACACACAGCCTCACTTTGGGCCGTACAATACGTGTGTGGACCTGTGTTCATATGTGTGTATGTTTGCGTCTGTGTGTGTGAGAGTTTGGCTTTTCCTGTTTATCTTTAGTCTGAAAATTATAACGAGTAAACAGAAATAAAGCGATAACTTTTGGCTGTGCAGCCCTTTGAAGCCCTGACACACACACGTGACGTTACCGTCCAACAAGTGAGAAAAGAGTCAACCCTTCAGTGCAACACAACACTCTCCATATTAACACACACCTGAGTAACACACACTCAGTTTAAAGAGTTCAAAAAACATGCACAACATTAAAGACATGCACAAACTGTCGAAAAACACCAATTAGTGTTAACTTACCCTGATAGTCTTTGTTGCGCGAGCGTGTTCAGAGACGGTGCGTTTTTCTTTGAGAGGTCGAGAACGCCATCTGCTGAGACAAGAGAACATCATGAAGACGCAGTGACTCTGATTTAATAACAAGCACTAATTTGAGTGCAGCTGGTGAAATCATATCAGACTCACAGAAGAATAAAACTGAAACTAAAACCTGTCAAACCTGCAGAATCGTACATCCAGTAAAAAAAGCATGTAAAGGTTGAAAGACATGCTGTTCGAACAAAATAAAAATGTGCTGTTTTATTTTTAGTATGTGTGTGTTGGTCACCTTGCTGTGCACACTGTGTGCTGCGGCTGAGTGTCAGGTCCAGTGGTCCATCTGGCTCTGTCTGCGTGATGGCATTCTGGTTTTCCGCTGTTTGAATTTTATGCGCATATTCAACGGCAAACTGGCGAATCATCTTCCTCATCAACTCCTGTGCAGCCAATGGAATAATGGGGTCGCAGCTCTCAGGGAATTCTGAGTAATATACAGTAGTAGTATGGGATACCAATTAACAATTAAAGCCTATCAGAAGATGTATTCATTTAAGCTTATTTTTCATGCCCTGTCATGCCCTGCACACCCACCAGAAGGCGCCCAAGATAAAAAAAAAAAAGTTGAGTGCTTTGCTCCTTTTCACAGCATTGTGTGTGGAAAAACAAACCTCAAGATCTCACTCAATCAGTTTAAGACCTTGAAAAATGTAATTAATTTACTTTTATGTTGTACTGGTGCTCATGCTCCTGCCAGAACTTGAGCGGTAGTGGGGGAGCAATACTGTTTTTAATTTTCTATTTTCGTGAGTCATTGACCAAAGGGCCAATGCACTCTGACTTACTTCAGTCCACCTTGAACTTGATAAGAAGTCTAGGAAACCAAAGGTAAATAATGTAACCCATGTATGCATCTTGTGTATCTGTATCCTCTGAGATGCCTGCTTCCTTGTGTATCCTATGCTGGGAAGTGACTCAGTGCTAATCCAAGAACTACCATTACTTGATGTGTATGTCTTTGCATTACATTACATTACATTACTGTACTGGCATTTAGCAGATGCTCTTGTCCAGAGCTATGTACAACATATCCAGAACAGTTTGGGTGGGGTTAGGTGCCTTGCTCAAGGGCACTTCAGCCTTTCAGGGTCCTGCTGGTCCAAGGAATTGAACTGATTACTTTTTGGTCCCAAAGCTGCTTCTCTAACCATTAGGCCATGGCTTCCCCAAGAAATCTAGCTTTGTCTTCCAGCCACATGGTACCAGCCTTAGCTTCTCATGTGGTGCTGCAAGCCCATCCAGCTTCGAAATAAATAATGACTCCAACGTTAGCCTGTTTCTAGCTCTCACTATGCCTCCACTACTGTTGCTATTTTGGTGTCTGTTCTTAGCTGTGCCTGTATCTCTGCTCTGGCTCCTAGCCCACTTGCTGGTCTGCTCCTACTCCTTGCTTAGTTTTGGTCTCCTAATCTGTATCTTGGCCTTGAATCTGCACCAGCTATTTACTTTGTCTCAGTCTCTGCTCTTTTGGCAACTTCGATGTCTTGATGTTAAGTCAGTCTCAGCTCTTTCTACAGATCTTTTTCTAGTGTTCTCCCTGTCTTTGATTTCAGACAGGTTGAGCCCCTGAGTCTTTCCCTAAATTTGATCCCCTGGCTCTTTTCCTACTCACTCATGATTAGGAATGTAGTTTTGGATCTGCCCCAGGGTTTTTCAAAAGACCTCGTCTTTCCCCAAGGTCACTCACAGGTCCCTGGTCCTTCCCCAGAGTCAGTCACAGGTCTTAAACCTTTCCCAGGGTCAGTCACAGGCTCTGGTCCTTCTCCAAAGTCACTCACAAGCAGTAGCTCTTCCCCAGTGTCACCTTTGGACTCTGGTCCTCCCACAAGGTCACTCACATGTCCCGTTTTGTTTTTTTCCCTCTCCAGTGTGAATCACAGGTCCCGAGCCCTCTGGGTCACAGAAAGGTCCTGATCCTTCTTCAGTGTCACTTCTGGGCACCTTACAGGTCCCCATTCTGCCTCAGAGTCACTCAGAGATCTTCATCCTTCCATAGGGTCACTCACAAGTCCTGGTCCTTCTCCAGTGTGACCCACAGGTCCCAGTCCTTCCTCTGGGTCAGTTAGAGGTTCCAGTGCTTTTTCAGTGTCACTACTGGGTCCCTCACTGTTACTGGTCCTTCCCCAAGGTAACTCTCAAGTGCCAGTCCTTTGTCACTGTCACTCACAGGTCCTGGTCCTTCCTTGGGGTCACTTGCAGGTCACAATCCTGTCCTACTTCAATGCCAATTTAGGATCAGTTACAGGTACTGCTCCTTCCCTAGGGTCACTCACAGAACAGGACATGTGAGTGACCCTGGAAGAAGGACCAGGGTCTGTCCCATGGTCAACTGCCAGTCATGGTCCCAGAGCCTGGTTTCAGTTGATCTTTCCCCAGTGTCTGACACTGATATAACGCTCTAGGTTTTGTCTAAAGCTTTAAATGACTGGTAGTCCTAAGACCATTCTGTCTGTTTTCAGTCCTGTCCTCTATGCTTATTTCCCTGTCTCAGGCCACAAGCTGGACCCAGGTTCCATTACTGCATCAATTCCTAGTCCCATACCCTTGATCGCTTGAACTCTGGATGTTACTCTGTATAAGTTTCAAAAGGACACAGGCTTCATCCTATTTTTAAACACATCAAAAGATTGTTTTCACTAAGTCATTAAGCTCTGTTCCAGTGACGAGACTTAGTGTTGGTTCTGGAGGTCCTGCCTCATCTTGAACTTTTCCATTCATTCCCAGTGCACAGGAGGTAGTTCATCGGTGACAAAAGTGGTTTGGTGGCAACATAAAAAATTGCTAGTCTTGAGCCAAGAGTCTGTGACAAGGGCATGGGGATATTATTATTTCATCGCCATGACAACTTGAGCAACTCAAGTTATTTTTATGACTGCTATTAAAATTGTGAGTTGTCAAGCTCCAGTCGAGAAGAGAGAGAACTGGAAATCACATTCACGTTCAATCGCTATTGTGGTTGAAATTGGCTACGAATGACCCGTTCTTGCCTTGCACATGTTCTGTACCAAGTGATTATGCAGTTTTTCCTCATTGAGAAGTAAAATACATTCACCCTGAGGTGTCCCCCTTCCCCATTCTCTCTCTCTTTGTGTTTCATTTTTATCTAAAAACGATGTTCAGAAGAATGTTCGGCTTAACCCTTGTGTTGTCCTCGTATTCTGTATACACTCCTTGTCTTCCAGGTCAAAATGACCCGCCTTCACTAAACTCCCAAAATAAAGCAGCTTAATTTAATTTTAAACACAAAATCTATTTTTGCCTGAAGAAACATGTCATTCACCACAAATTGTGTGAATACCTAAGTTTTCCCTCTTCACATGGCAGAAAGATTGCATTTATTCAGGAGACACCACTCATGACACTGTCAAATGTATTAAGTTTTTACTGTATAGGTGGCAAGCAATATTTGTATAGTATTTCTATAGCCTAAGAAAGTAGGAGAAATGTGCAAAAAGTTGTTTTGAATGCATTTTATTCATCCCAATAAGTCTGTTTTTTTGTTTTGCTTTTGTCAGTGAACAGTGTAATGAAAAATACAAAACAAAAATGTGAACATGTGCACCAAACAACATAACTCGATCAATTACAGTAGCACATGTAGGGCAGTATGCAGGTGCACAGCCTTTGCAGATATATTTCTTACACCTGTAGCACACAGTATGTGTTTTACAGTCCTTTGGCAGGCAGAACTGACACCTCTTCCTCTGACTTGCCCCAGCTGGGGCAATGGCTGGGGCAGCTGGATCCTCAGGCTGATCACAAGATCCAGTCATCTGAACTGCTTTCACAACTGCTGCAGAGGCTTCAGTACAGGGGAGATGCTCCCTTCTTTCGATGAATGGAGTTACAAGTGCCTTTCCCAGCTGCTCCAGGAACACCCTCCTCTTGTTGTGCTTATGAGGCATCCAAGTAGGGTTGATCTCTGTCCATATCACAAAGGCATTGTTGGAGGAAACATCAATGATGTTGTGGAAGATAACCAGGGGCCAGCGGGCAGTCTTCCTTCTGCAGCTGTATGTTCCAATTACCTTATCTAGGTTGTCCACACCTCCTTTGTTGCAGTTGTAGTCTAGGATGATGGCTGGCTTCCTGTCCTCATGATCGCTAATGTCAGCCTCTGTGTGCAGTGTGCTCAGAAGTACCACATTCTTGTTTTTCTTTGGGAGGTAGGAAACCAGAGTGGTGGTGGGTGTGAAGGCAAACTTTGATAAGAATACCTCTCTCTCTCCTTTGATGCAAGCAGTGCAGGTGGGAGCTCAGGCTTGTTCTTTCGAACTGTGCCAACCATGGTGATCTTCCTCTTCAGGAGCTGCTGTCCCAGTTCATAAGAGGTGAAGAAATTGTCACATGTGACATTGTGACCCTTCAGTCCCTCTGTCACATCAAGCACAACCCGCATCCCCTGGTTCTTCTCTGGGCTTCCACTGGTCGGCTTCCCAGTGTAGACTTGCATCTTCCAAGCGTAGCTGGATTTGGCATTGCAGACCACCCATATCTTGATCCCATATTTTGCTGGCTTGCTGGGCATATATTGCCGGAAAGGACAACGACCTTTGGACAGAAGAGATTAGCATCAGTAATTAGTTCCAGTGTCACAGAAATCAATTGGGAAAATCACTTTTATTACAGATATGAAAATAAACATTTACCTCTGAATGGAACCAGTTGCTCATCCACCGTTATGTCAGCTGCTCCACCCACTTGTCCCAGGCCGCTCTTATGGCTGCCAGTTTCTCTGTCACACGTCTTGCAGGCCTTGACTCACGGTTATCAAATCGTAGCAGTCTTGAGTAAATGTGAAAAAGTTTGAGTGCCATTGTGGCACGGAAAATTGCCCTTCCACTCTCTGCATCCCATAGACTAGCTGCAGCCTCACCTCGGGACCTGTAAACACCTGCTAAGATTAGCAGCCCTATGTAGGCATGCAGGCCAGTCTCGTCCATCCTTTTCCAGCTGTCTCCATATTTTCGAAAACCCTCCAGATTTGTCATCTCCAGGATTATTTTTTCCATTGCTGGTGTGATGAACAGGAAAAATGTTGAGGTAATGTCATGGGCGTGGGAAACGGCATACCTTGTGGGTCCTGGGGTCATCTTCAAGACATTTTGTGCTGCCATCCTGCCCTGTTTGTCATATACCGCTGAGGACCATGCTATTTTGCTGTTTTTTGACAGGAAAGTCTCTCCTTCAGCTTGAGGGATTTCTTCTTCTGAAGGTGATGAATTGTGCTCTGGGTTGTATTCCTCCCTATCTTCTTCTTCTGATACCTCCTCCACTTCATCTTCTGAATCAGAGTTGTCTTGCTGGACATCTGAAAAAAATCAGTTCTTGAGCCTGTTCGGTAGTGTAACGTGCACTCACGGCTTCAGCACAGAGAGAATTCGGGGTACTGTCATCTGCAGCACCTTTATAGCCTCGGAGAGGCCACACAGACAAGGTGGCAATATTGTTACCTTTTGATCATGACAGCCTGTCTGTTCCCGCACCTGCTTTCCTACACTTTTTACCGTGTGTAGGGTTTGAAACTGCACACATACAGACAAGGTGTCAATACTGTTAGATTTTAATCACGAGAGTCTGTCTGTTCCCACATGTTAAGACACTCTGATCTATAGTCCCACCCCCTTGGGTCAGATCTGGTCACAGGGAGTGCACTCTGCTGGAGAAGACTTTGATCTTTGACAGAAGTAAAGCATTCTCACATTTTTGGGGTGCGTACCTGACTCTCTGACTGTGATTTCAACTCAATTTGATTATCGGGTCATTTTGACCCAAAGACAATATTAGTAACTTTTTTTGTACAGCTTACATGGAAATGTGAATAAAGGCAACGTTTCACTTTTTCTAATGTTGGGGTCAATCTAGGAAAAGTCATCACATTTCAAGTTGAAAAAATATCATTTTGGGGATTTTTCGCTGCTGTTAAACATAGTAGCGGGTCATTTTGACCAGAAGACAACACAAGGGTTTTAAGGATGTACCAAGAATTAGTTAGTCATAATGTTATAACATTCAGTATGGGCTACATTAATCTAGTCTGTATTTCAAATTTGTCATTTGCATCCTCTATATCTGAGCCTGAAATCTAGCAAGCAAGCAATTGTCCATTGTAAGGTATACAGCTCTCGCCATGATCATATATCATAAAGCTGAAGCCTGAGGTGTGTGTGTGAGAGAGCGGGAGTGAGAGAGCGAGAGAGAGAGAAAGGTCTATTACCTTTCTTGTGTAAGACTGCATGCAGAAACTGGTCTGCTTGGCACTGGAGTGTGTCTGAGGTGTTGATACCCTGAGGGGGGGTTTCGGCGTGGGGGGGCGAGTCAGGCGAGCGTTCCTGTTCCAAGAACAGACAGAAACGGTACTCACGAAATGAACTAAAGTTGCACTGAAAAGAAGTTAATGTGTTACGTATTAAAACATGTGATTAAACACATCAGTGTGATCTAAACACACACACTGAGGAATAATTAAGAATTAAGGATGAGGTTTAAATTATCTCCAAGGACACCACGTTAACGATAATACAGTAATACACACATTGAACACAAATGTTTTCACTAAATTAATTTTCACTGTAAAATTTCCTACACACTTACACTGATTTTTTCAAGCTGTAAGTTACAGAAAGAGCAACGCACATCTGTCGACCAATCAGCAGTCGCTTCAGGCTCACAATCTGAGAAGCAAACACACACCCACAGAGACAGACTTGCAGACGTTAAAAATAGCAAAGCAGAGATTCTTCTCTTTTAACAGAGCTCAATTTTTTCAAACCCACTGCTGCATTTCAGTAACGTCAATTTGCGGTAAAAAAAAAAAACAACAACAAATAACAAAACCTCAGAAGTCTGCATCCAACAAGGTCATTTGCAGCCCAAGAGGAGAAGGAGGGTGTAACAGGAACTAATTTGTTCTGCACTCAAAAACACAAGTCTGACTGCTAATTCATTCGTCGGGGAGATCAGAATGGTCCCAGGTTTTATGTAGAAACATGTAATCAAATGATATAAACACCAGTAAACAGCTTTGTGTGATTATCAAGCACCAATCTGCAACCATATAAGTTCTTTAAGTGCTCCTTAGGTCTCAAGTCTTCATCGAATGAACTTGACTCGAGTCATTTAACAGCCTTTAAGAGGGGCAGAGGAAACCGAACCGGATGGAAGTAGACAAGGGCATTAGAAACAAACAAATTAGACAAAGAGTTCTTGTGTCTACTGCGTGTGATCTGTAATGTTAAATACGCAAAAAATAACTCACTGTCGAATATGCTGAGATCTTGCAACAACCTCGGCCCATAGATTCCTTCCAGTATACTTTCAAACCCTGAAACACACACAAACGCCCGTTTTTATATATATGTATAAAGAGACAACAAAACAGAAATTATATAATAAAAAATAAAAACCTGGTAAGATATTATCCAGCACTAACAAGGCTACGTATGCCCTTTATCAATTAGCTAGCTCAGTGTAACCATGGTAACGATTATGACTGGGAATTAAAATAGGGAAAAAAACATCCACTATGACATAGATGTCATCAGTACATGTGGACTGTTCATCATTATCATGGTGTTATTGACTTCAGATTAACAGCAGGTCTGTTAGTCAATGTATCGTGTGTGTATGTGTGTGTGTTACATACACGCTGAAGTACCTTTGTTCTCAAAAGAAAAATTTTAATCGGAAACTACCACATACCATGATGGAAATGATTGTATAAGTCACCGTCAATACATTTTAGTTTCTTTTTAATCAAAACCAGAAATGTTCTCAGTCCTTTAATAAATACCTGACAACTTCAGGTTATCGTGTAAGCCCCTGCGTTTTTAAATAAACGCCAAGTTTGTGAGTGCGTCCCTTTAAAAATCAGCCATATTTAAAAATTTGACAATCTAATTTTGAGCTTTACACGTGGCACGGATGAATTCTTTGTTGTTCTGAGCAGCCGAGTCGTGTCACCTTGTATGATTTGTCTCATCGTGTCTATAGGCATAAAGCAAAGTGTTAAACAGTTGAGAGTATTTTTAGCACTAACTAACAAGTGATGCATTCCAGCTGTGCAATTTTTGGTAAGTGTAAATAAGATGTTCCTAAACCCTATTTGGAGAGGATTACATTTACATATACCCCTAGGGTAATTTCCTATTTGACAGACGCTCCACTGTGATTGTATTTCCATCTGGATTGAACACGCCAGTGTTTTTCTCCGTCTCGTCCGAGAATGTTACAGGCTGAATTACCAATGCTAGAAAAACCTCATGTCCGATCGTCCCAGACGACCAAAGTCTGTGCAAGGACAAGTAAAACTTTAATGGTAATCGTCTGATCGGACGACAAAACTTAGTGCTGGAAACCTAAGCAACACAGGCACACAGGCGCTAAGAGAGCAGGGAACCAGTCTAAAGTAGCTCGTCTCATTTCACGGGAAATGCATTAAAAAGTTTTATTCATCAACATGACAATATATAAAAGTACAAAAATATTTTGAGGAAATCATTCAAATTTCCTTGTTTATGGTTATAATTCATCGAAGTATGCGTGTGTCGAGTGTACAGTTAAAGCTCGGCTCAGAGGGGTCCACGTAATGACGTAATTATACCAACTGGCTAAGGGCAACGAGGGTCAAGGACATTGTGTGCCAGCAGCATGGTTGAAGCAGGCATGTCTCAAATTTGGAACTTTTATATCATGATTGGAGTTAATAATAAACAATATTTTGTAATGATATAAATATTTAGAAAATAAAAATTACAAACAGATCACCATTGTGGCATGGGAACCTGTGATTGGTGGACAGCCAACAAAGGGTGTCTCCCAGTGATTGTAAATTGTGACATAAAAATTGTCAACACATATGTGACCCA
>JAPEKN010000022.1:51051056-51061818 GCA_028877435.1 Cathorops dasycephalus
AGTGACAAGTCTGCGCCGTTTATTGCAGCCCCATGCTGCTTTTGAAGTTTTAAATATAATTTAAAAAATTTTAATAATCACCTCTGCATTTATACTAAAACAATTATCTGCCTCAGGCTCAGTGAATATCAATGAATGTACCTTGACTGTATATTATTCACCAATATTCACTTCACCTTCAGCAAATAATTGTTAAATGTGGTTTCCCAATATGGTCACTGTTAGAATTACCACTTCTATACAAACTTGTGTAGAGATTGACAAATTTGTCATTATTTGTTTCCAGTTGACAGCTTTGACACCTTTTCGTTAATATTAAAAATAAAAATTCAGCCACAGTTAGATCTGATATTGTGAACAAATCTTTAAACAATAGCAGTGTGACTTGCAACTCAATTATTAGCAAGCTGAAAACAAGCTGGCTTTTTTAAATCAATCAGCATACTATAAACTTTTTTTTTTTTTTTAGACCCTTGTTAGGATTATATTAAGTTTCTATCAACTTCGTTGGGGTTTTCCAGTGCAAAGTTGTTTTAGCACTAACTAATGGGTGTAAAACTGTGTGGTGTATATGGGACATCATTATTTTATAGTAAATCTATAAAACCAGAAAAGCAAAAACTTGCGTGGCTTGTAGATATCACATTTCTGGTATAACCAGATCATTACTCAAATGTAGCTCCTCTATTTTGCTGATAAAAGAGGCTTCTGGTTCCCTACATGAGTGGCTGTTGAGGAAGACATGTTTACAGTCTGAAAGACGTTTCAGTGGCTTAGACAATTCAGAGTTGGGATTGCCACTTACTTGTTGAAAAATGACTGTCTGGTGTTTTTAACCCCCTGAAGTTCTCTCTTGCTACTTCATATCCCACTTTCATTTTTATTCAAGCGTGTAAAATATTTTGGAACTTTATAAAACACCTATGGTGTTAGTATGCTCTTCTTAGTTTGCCCATTGAGTTTCATGGTCTGATTTTTTTTTCCGTTTTACTGGGTCTCTACATATGACTCATAATGCTGCTGCTCATGGCTCCCCTTGACAGGAATAAGATTGTTTTTTGCAGAATTAGAGCATTGAATGAGCTATTATTTATGTGAGTGATTTAGTTATTTGCAATAAAGCCAAACAGTTTTAAGGTTGATAAATGAAAAGAATAAGGGAAATTTGTTAAACTGTTGAACACCAGTTTCAGTTTGCACCTTCCATGTCATCTGTAAATATTTCAGCATTAGAAGAACAAAGCCTGTAATTTTGATGGGATTCTTTGAAACAGTAAGTTCTTTGACCTAGTGTGATATAGTGATAAGGTAAGAAAAGTCCCAGGCATGCCAGGGTCTGTCCCCTAATGTAATTATATGTCTGATAAAGGTCTAAAGAAACAGCTTGACCTGCCTTAAGAGTTTTGATTGTACAATAATTTTCTGCATGCTTCATTTTATAAAAATATGCATCAGTATGAAATTGGTCCTTCACCAACTTGGCCAATACCACACTGGGTTTAAGCAGAAACGACGTAATGCTCCAACCATGGTGCATATTTGATTTTATGAGAAAGAATGGCGCAGAGTTTTAAGTTATTTCCTATACAGTAGATATTGTCCTGATTACACCTTATAAACTATGATGAAATGTCTGTTCAGATGCTAATTGGTCATGTGTAAGGAAGTCTAGCATAGATAAAGGGATGTGTAGATGAACACCCTATGATTTGCAATGAAATGCATCTAGCCAAGTTGGTTTATTCAAACTGTTGAGTGCTCAAAACAGTAAAAGTATTTTTCCTGCATGATTCTAAAGCTGTAGTGTATAATGTTTGGGAGTAAAAGGAGAGGGGGTTACAGGGCAGGGCTGGCATATGATCAACATGCAGTTATCCACTGAGTATTCCCCACTCTGAGGATATGATCTGCTTTGGGTGTCCTCAGAATTAAAGGATTATGAGAAATTAAAAAAGAAATTCATAATGCACATCAACATGACTATTACTGAATACCGGGTGCAGAAGAACCTCCCGGTTCCTCTGCTTTAATCTGACAGCATGCTGCTGTGTAGGGTAGCATCCAGCTGGATGCTACCCTTGGAGGAGGTTGTTTTTGCCTCCGTTTGTTTGTCTTTTCCCAACACAACTGAAAGTAGTGAATGAATTTTGAGGAAAGATGGGCCAAGGAATGACTGATTAGCTTTTGATGCAAGTCAAGTTTATTTGTATAGCACTTTTAACAGACATTGTTGCAAAGCAGCTTTACAGAAAAGTAAAGATTTTAAACATGAGCTAATTTTGTCCCTAAAAAATGTATCTATTCATGATGAGCAAGCCTGTGGCAAGGAAAAACTCCCTCAGACGACTTGAGGAAGAAACCTTGAGAGGAACCAGACTCAAAAGGGAACCCATCATCATCTGGGTGATAGCATGATTATAAATGGCTTGCTTCTATAATTGTGCCCTATATAGTCACAAAGTACAACTGCGTAACCAGGAAATTCATTATAGTTTTAACATGAAGTCTATTCAGTTGAAGTTACCAACTGTTCATGACAACTGCAGTCCTAAAGTTGGCAAGTCAACTGTAGGTCCTCAGCAATAGATGCATTACTGTAAATGTCCAGAGCCATCTTCCAAGTGCAACTTTTGAATGTCCATATAGTGCCATCCTCCACAGGAGCAATGTGACGAGACTCCAGGCAGACATAGGGCATCAGGATAGATCAGGCAGGTCCAAAGAGCAGAAGAGGTCAGCATCACTGGTCTCAGGATCAACATGTAACTCAACAGAGAGAGAGAGAGAGAGACGCAGACAGAAGGAGAGACAGAGACGTGGGGGAGAGAAGAGAATCTGAATATGTGGCTTGGCAGAGGTATGCAGTCTACTGAGTGCTCTTCTAGTTTAAGTGTATTTTATACTCCAGCCTATTGACACATGAGGCAGGAGCCAATTTCTGTTTTAGTACACTGATCAAAACGCACAGCAATAAATAAGTTACACCTTGAGATGATGAGCTGATGCTAAGGATGACTCAACCTCACTCAGTATACTGAATTTGAAAATCAAAACGACAGGGACATAACACACAATCATTAGCTTCTCATTAAAGCGCAGGGCAAATAATGGTTGCCTCCGAAATAGGGAAAATGTTGTCTCAGGAGGATGTCTAACAAGACAGTGAGGCATCAAGGACCATAAAAAACTGTTAAAACTCTTGTTTCCTGTCTTCTAAGGTGCTTTCAAACTGCCCTCAGTTGAAGGCAGCATTGATGAATCCTTGTTGCTGCTGACAAATCTCTGGGGCAGCTCCCTCAAGCAAAGTGTGCGTAGGTATTCACATCTCTGTTGTGGAACTTTGCAGCTCCTTCAGTGTTATCTTTGTTGCATCTCTGATTAACGTCCTCCTTGCCCGGTCTGTGAGTTTTGGTGGTCTGTGAGTTAATAGTGCTTTGTGGGATATTCAAAGTTTGGGATTTAAAAAAAAAATAGACCCAGCCCTGATCTACACTTCTCCACAACTTTGTCTCTGACATGTTTGGAGTGCTCCTTGGTTTTCATGTTGCTTGCTTAGTCATGTTGCAGAGTCAGGGTCCTTTCAGAACAGGTTGATTTTATACAGACAACATGTGATGGATCATGTGACACTTTGCACACAGGTGGATCTTAATCAACTAATTATGTGACTTCTGAAGTGAATTGGTTGGACCAGGTCTTATTTAGGGGTTTCATACGAAAGGGGGTGAATACCTATGCACACTCCAGATCCCCCCCAATCTTATTGTTTGTGTCAAAAAAATTGCACCTTTTAAAGTGGTAGGCATGTTGTGTAAATCAAATGGCACTAATCCCTAAAAATCCATTTTAATTCCAGCTTGTAATGGGACAAAACAGGATAAACACCAAGGGGAATGAATACTTTTGCAAGACAGTGTATAGTGCCTCTATCAGAAACACTTGGAAAATTGTGACACATGATGCATTTTGGATGCACATGAATTCTACATGCATTGGCAGGGAATGCCCCTTGCAGAGCCCCTTGTGTCCTTGTGCTTGTTAGCTTGCAAAGAGTATATAGCCGGCCTTACTATCTACAGTGACACCAGTGGTTGAAAAAAAAAATGTAGACATTTCGCGGCCCACCAGTATTAAGGTTAGAGCCTCAGAGTCCAGGTTCAAATCGGGATCATCGCCTTAACTTTTAAAGAGATTCAAGAGTTACAGTGCCCTCCATGATTATTGGCATCCCTTGTAAAAATCTTGGGCCATAGAGGACTGGAGTAAGGTAGTCATTTCTGAGGAGTCCACTTTTCAGCTTTTCCCATCACCTGGCTGTCTAATGGTTAGACGGAGACCTGGAGAGGCCTACAAGCCACAGTGTCTTGAACCCATTGTGAAAGTTGGTGGAGGATCGGTGATGATCTGGGGGTGCTTCAGTAAGGCTGGAATGGGGCAGATTTTTGTTTGTGAAGGACACATGAATCAAGGCATGTACAATGTTATCCTGGAAGAAAACTTGCCTCCTTCTGCTCTGACAATGTTCCCTAACTCTGAGGATTGGGTTTTCCCAGCAGGACAGTGCTCCATGCCACACAGCCAGGTCAACCAAGGTGTGGATGGAGGACCACAAGATCAAGACCCTGTCATAGTCAGCCCAATCTCCAGATCTGAACCCCACTGAAAATATCTGGAGTGTGTGTGTATTTTATTTATATATTTGTGTGTTTGGGTGAGATTGCAAGTGAGGTGCAGAGGTGTTCTTTATAAATATAATTACAGTAAAGTGCAGAGGTGCAATAGTCTAGAGGCAGGCTCAAGGTCGGTAGTCCAATTACTTGGGGGAAGAAACTGTTCTTATGTCTTGCTGTGGTGGTTCTGATGGACCGTCATCTCCCTCATGGGAGAACTTTGAAGAGTTAGTGACTGGGTTGGGAGGAGTCAGCAATGATCTTGGCAGCCTGTCTTATTTGCATGGTGTACAGTGAGTCGAAGGGGGTGATGTTACAGCCAATGATCGTTCATGCTGTTCGAATGATGTATTTCAGCCTCCAGATGCCTTGCTTGGTGGCTGAGCTGAACCAGACTGTGATGAAGGAGAACAGATTCGATGATGGCTATGTGATGCCTTTCTCTTGTTGCATTCCTTTGGTCCCTGGATGCTCTTAACTACTTGG
The DNA here is from genome assembly GCA_028877435.1 of Cathorops dasycephalus. NCBI lineage: Eukaryota > Metazoa > Chordata > Actinopteri > Siluriformes > Ariidae > Cathorops > Cathorops dasycephalus. The sequence goes on from JAPEKN010000022.1 coordinate 51,056,213, forward strand.
CTCTATAGCTTCACAGCATAAAACTGATGCTTCTTAGTACTGTTGGCATGCAGACTGTGCGTGCCATGGCTGCATTGGCGAATGAAAGGCCATGCTGATATGAACCCAGCTAAAAATTTTGGAAGATGCAACTACTCATACTTTTTGTTTGTTATTTTGAATTGAAAGTGAGAAAAGCAATATAGACATGAATACTGTTTTCAGACCTAGCATTTCTCAAATTTTACAGTGCTTGAAAGTAAAGACTTAAGTCCATACACTTGCTTACACTATGACCAAAAGTTTGTGGACACCTGACCATTAACAAACACACCATATGTGATTGTTGAACATCTCATTCCAGATTTAGTTTCCTTTTGCTGTTATAATAACCTCCACTCTTCTGTAAAGGCTTTCCACTGGATTTTGAGTGTGGCTGTGGAGATTTGAGTTCATTTGGCCACAAGAGCATGAAGGCCAGGTGCTTATTTTGGGTGAGGAGACCAATTGGCATTCATTTTCATCCCAAACTTGTTGAGTGGGTTTGAGGTCCGGGCTTTTTGCAGGACATTTAAAATTCTTCCACACCACCTTTGGTCCATGTCCATGACTGGACCTTAGTGCACAGGGGCATTGTCATGCTGGAACAGGTAGACATCCCTTCATATCCCATGCAATTTAATGCCCCCTTGGTGGTTCATTTTGAGGAGTATCATTCTTTCATCTTCCTTTCATTTTCAAGTTTTTCCAGACACTCCTCAGCCTTGCTGTAAGGCATCTGTCATGACTGTTTTACATTTAATTTTCTCCATAAGGGCATACCTCAAAGGAGAAAACGTACTGAACCAAAGGTTCAAGGGATGTGCATATGCTCTTGATGCATGTCTTACTGTTATGAATGACTGTACATTCAGTCAATTCTGTAATGGTTTGAGATGAAGCATTCATAGTTTTACCACTTGGGCTGCTGCTGTCAACATCCCTTTGTCATAGAAAGTGTATGTATGTATGTATGTTATGTATGGTATGTATGTATGGTATGTATGTATGGTATGGTATGTATGGAGACCCTGATGTGGGTGGAGCACAGAAGCACTGCAGGCGGTTGTTTGCATCTTAATTATTATCTTTATTGTTGCTTTTCAGCGCACAACTCAAACTCTCTCATGCGCACCTACACACACAGGCTACTATCAGGCCCTCGGCGCCGACCTCCCCTTCTCACTCTCCTTTTATAGGGCACGGTCACTGGAGGAGACACACAAACACGTTAATTGACAACAGGTGTAGTGATATGACCACTCACCTTCTCTGACTCCGCCCTCCATTCACAGACTGACGGTCGGCCACGCCCCTGCTGCCACTGTATGTATGTATGTATGTATGTATGTATGTATGTATGTATGTAATGTGTACAGTATAATATAATGTATGAACAATCCCAACTATGACCATCACTGAGACCAACAAGCTGATGTACATCACGGCAACAATGATCATGGAAATGCTTGGCCATATGATGGACACAAACCATAAAGTGCAATATGGAAGAGAAGGTTGGAGGCTAAGATCATGGTGACCCTGTTAGCCAGCTATCAGAACTCCAGAAAGGTATGATGAGGTACCTAAGAAATACAGCAAGCTGTCCATACCTGCGACCCTACAGACTGCCAAACAAAGACTCGCAGTCCTGGCTACCCATCTAAGGAAGTATGCAAGCAAAGCTGAAGCCAGGAGAATAAATAGGATGTTCTCCACTCAACCATCAAAGGTGTACACCCAGTGGCAGGGTAATAACATGGTTTTAGATCCACCAAGGATGGAGACTGAACAAGACTGGAAAGGGATAAGGGAGAAGGAAAAATCACATAATGACGGTGCTGAGTGGCTAATAGACCTGAGAGCCAAATACAGCAATCTCCCTGAACAAGACCCAGTAACCATCACTGTGGTGGGCATCCAAGTAAGAGTCTCGAAAATGAAGACCTGGACAGCACCAGGCCCAGGTATGGTTCACGCCTTCTGGCTAAAGAAGCTAACCTTACTACATGAGCACTTGGCAGCACAGATGAACCAGCTGCTTGCGGATGGAACTCGCCCCAAATGGCTGACTGAAGGTCAAACAGTCCTGATCCTGAAAGACCCACAGAAGGGAGCAGTCCCATCCAACTATTGCCCGATTAACCTGCCTCTTCACAACATGGAAGCTCCTGTCAGGCATCATGACAGCTAAGATGAGTAGGCACATGACTCAATATATAAGCGAGGCCCAGAAAGGAATTGGTAGTAACACCAGAGGAGCAAAACATCAGCTCCTGGTAGACAGTGCAGTAATTCAAGAATGCAGAACCAGACATACCAATCTATGCACCACCTGGATTGACAAGAAAGCCTATGACTCAATGCCCCACACATGGATCCTGGAATGCTTGAAACTGTACAACAGGACTCTCAGAACCTTCATCAATAAGCCAGTAACACAGGTTACCATCAAGTGTGGCATATACCAAGGAGATGCCCTGTCCCTGCTGCTGTTCTGCATAGGACTGAACCCCCTCAGCCAGATCATCACCAAGAGTGGCTAGGGATACAGACTACAAAATGGAGCAACCATCAGCCACCTCCTCTACATGGATGACATCAAGCTGTATGCCAGATCTGAGTGAGACATCAACTCACTGATCCACACCACCAGGATCTACAGTAATGACATCAGAACGTCATTCGGACTAGATAAATGTGCCCGGATGGTAACAAGGAGAGGGAAGGCAGTCAGAACTGAGGGAGTGGTGATACCAGATGGCATAATAGATGTGGAAGACAGCTACAAGTACCTTGGAATCCCGCAGGCAAATGGCAACCATGAAAAGTTTGTTTGGAGAGCAGTAAGAGTCAACCCTACAAAGGGTAAGGCAAGTCCTGAGAAGTCAGCTGAATGGGAAGAACAAGGTCCGGGCCATCAACAACTATGCCCTGCTGGCATAATAACCTGGCCAAAGGAGGAGATAGAGGCCACCGGAATCAGGACGAGAAAATTCCTGACAATGCATGGAGGGTTTCACCCCAAGTCCAGCACCCTGAGGCTGTACACTAAGAGGAATGAAGGAGTCCGAGGACTAGTGAGCATCAGAGCCACTATTCAGGATGAAACAACAAAGAGCCACGAGTACATGAGGAAGATGGCCCTGAATGATGAAATGCTTCATTAATACCTCAGGCAGCAGAAGCCCAAGAAGGAAGTGCAAGAGGAACCATCATGGAAAGGCAAACAACTGCATGGGCTGTGGTCGAGGACCCTTCCAATTCGAGCAGGTGCTGGGACACCTAGTAATCTTTCTCCTGGGCCAGCAGCAAGGCTTGTAAGTATTGCTCCTGCCCTTCCGGAGGGTGATCAGTGCTTGGTGCTGGCTCTGTTGGGCTGCGGCATGGGCATGTATTAGATCTTTTAGCAGGGAAGACTCCATGGGGTGGTTCCCTTCAGTATCCCAGCTTTTGGCACCACTGCAGTAAATCCCTGAAGTGGATTTACTGAAGTGCGGAAGGTGGAAAGTGCTGTTCACACAGACTTTTTGTTTTCAATGTTTTCCTTGCTTTTCACCTTTTTTCACACACGCACGCACGCGCTCTGGTTGGGAAAGATCCCCTTTCTTCGTTCTCTCCCTCCTTTTCTACTCTCTGCAGTTACTGCAAAGACACAGACACAGGGAACAGGTGTATTGACTTTGCCACTCACCTTCCCTGGCCCCGCCCTCCATTCACAAACCGATGCTTGGCCACACCCCCGCTGCCACACTCACATTATTAGAATATTTCGTAAGATCAATAAAAAATTATTTACAGTACAGAAATGCCCAACTTCTGAAAAGTTTATTTATACACTCAAAACTTGGTTTGGTCTCCTGTGCCACAAATTGCTTCATCAATGCGGCATGGTATGGAGGTGATCAGCCTGTGGCACTGCTGAGGTGTTATTAAAGCCCAGTTTGCTTTGGTGGAGGCCTTCAGCTCATCTGTATTTTTAGGTTGGGTGTTTCTCATCTTCCTCTGGGATTCAGGTCAGGCAAGTTGGCTGACCAGTCAAGCACAGTAATATCATGGTCAGCAAACCATTTGGTAGTACTTTTGGCACTGTGGACAGATGCCAAGTCCTGCTGGAAAAGGAAATCAGCATCTCCATAAAGCTTGTCAGCAGATGGGAGCATGAAGCGCTCTAAAATCTGGTAGATCACTGCACTGACTTTGAACTTGTTAAAACACAGTGGACCAACACCAGCAGATGACGTGGCACCCTAAATCATCACAGATGATTATGTTGCATCCACCTGGCTCTTGGTGGAGCAACATAAAGGGGAGACACAAAAAAATTATGAAAGAAAAGGAACTAGGTTCAAAATCAGTCCAAACCTACAATGTGGCAACAGTTAGTCAGCGAGATGTAGACAAAAATCAAAACAAATTAAAACGGGGAAAAGGAGGAGAGAACAAGCAAGTGAGCATGCATGCAGACAATGCGTACTCATGCCTCTCCTCTCCCACGAAACCACCATCCAGACTTACTTTTATTGGCCTTCCCATTAAGCTCTGTTACTTGCACCTATGTGAACTCCACACCCCCACCTGCAGGCCAATGGAGAAAAGACAAGGAAGACAGAAAGCTAGGGAGAGAGTAGGACGAACCCAAATACAAGCAGGTTCATCACACTACAGAAACTTCACATTGGACTTCAAACACCTTGGATTCTTTGCCTCACCACTCTTCTTCCAGACTCCAGGACCTTGACTTCCAAATGAAATGCAAAATTTACTTTAATCTGAAAATAGGACTTTGGACCACTGAGCAACAGTCAAGTTCTTTCTCTCCTTAGCCCAGGTAAGACGCTTCTGACGTTATCTCTGGTTCAGGAATGGCTTGATCTTAGGTATATACGACAGTTGTAGCCCTTTTCCTGAAGATGTCTGTGTGGTGGCTATTGATGGACTGACGCCAACCTCAGCCCACTCCTTGTGACGCTCTTCAAAAATCTTCAATCAATATTTCTTGACAGTCCTCTCAAAGTTGCAACCATCCCTGTAGCTTGTGCACATTTTCCAGCCAGCCTTTTCAGCAATGACCTTCTGTGGCTTACCCTCCTTGTGGAGAATGTTGATCATCATCTTCTGTCACATCAGTGATGTTCCCCATGATTGTGGTTGCATGTACTGAACTAGATCAAAAGATGCACAGTATTTATATTGTTTTACTCAAACTCAAAATGAAATTCTCATATTTTGAGATTTTTTTTGTACTGTAGGCCAATATTATCAAAATAGAAAGATATTTGAAACATTTTCATTTACTTGTAATGAGTCTAGAATATATAAAATTTTCACTTTCTTAACTGATGGAGGGCTTTTCTGTGTGGAGTTTGCATGTTCTCCTCGTGTCCGCGTGAGTTTCCTCCGGGTGCTCCGGTTTCCCCCATAGTCCAAAGACATGCAGGTTAGATTAACTGGTGACTCTAAATTGACCGTAGGTGTGAATGGGAGTGTGAATGATTGTCTGTGTCTATTTGTCAGCCCTGTGATGACCTGGCGACTTGTCCAGGGTGTACCCCACCTTTCGCCCGTAGTCAGCTGGGATAGGCTCC
>JAPEKN010000022.1:55386431-55397629 GCA_028877435.1 Cathorops dasycephalus
ATCTGAGAAAGAGGATCATAAATTTACACAACTCAGGACTGTCTCTTGGAGCTATTTCTAAACAACTGCAGATGACACACAGGTTATCATACTGTACATACGCTGTCTGCATCATCCAGCTCAGTGTCATGCTCCAGCAGCAGACGCAGGGCATCTTCACTACCTGTACCTGCAGCCCAGTGCAGTGCCTTCCTGTCTACCTGTACATAAGGAAACGACATTGTTGAAACTGAAAAGATGTTTAATTAATCCCAGTGATACTCAAACATTGACCTAAGAATGAACTGTTAAGAAAACATTCAAGATGGTGACATTTATGAAGGAAAACTGTAATTCATCGTACTGGCTAGAAAAATCCATTGACATTCGCAGAGGTGTGGTTTTACTTTACATTAGGAGGTGAAGTAAGGGTGATATCCTGTGATAAGAGGAGAAAAGAGAGGGTTTCCGTTGCTATGGTGCAAAAGTGATCAAAGACAAAGCATTCCAAAGAGAATATCTGGAGTGCAAGATAATTTCCGCTGAACGGGCTTCCTCTCGTTTCTATGTACTGCTGAAAGTTCAGTGACTTCAAAAGGTGGGATACTGACTTTGCCTTTCTTTTTACTTGAGTAGTTACTTTATATCAACTATTTTGTGTGTATGGCTATTTTTCATGGTTTAAATAAGACAACAGAACTTCAAAATCAATCCAGAAATCAAATGAACACAAGATTAGCTCTCTTAGTTGCAAGAGACTTACATTATTTTTAACTCTGATGTCGACCCCTTTCCTAATAAGCTCCAGCATCTTTCCCGTGTCATTCCGTTTTGCAGCATTGTGAAACGCCTTCTCTGAGTGCAGCACTGCAAAAACAATGCGCATTGATTAGTCCAGCATTTCTTCCACATTATTGGATTTCTGTGCACTTCAAGGACATCTGAGAATTCACTAACGGCCTCTACTATACATGCAAAATACAAACATGCTGCTTTTTCTATGGCAACAGGGTAAAAGCACTGAGCAGTGTAGGACAACTACTGACTATAAAAGTACGTACATCAGTTCCATTATGCAACAATATTGGGCCAAAAAAAAAAACACAGCTAAGATACCATATTCAGTGTTTCCCACAGGTCTGAAATATACTTGGATAGGTTTCTTCCTTATTTCCATTCTTAACTGGAATTCAGCTGCCTTACATGCACAAGCAAACTGCAAATGCAGCACAATTTATTCGATTCTTTACAAGAGCAAGTTAATCTATCCATCCATTTTGGCACATCACTACAGTGATGTGGCCGCTCCGACAGCTTCAGCTATCAAAGCGTCGAGGGAACATTACAGTAATGGTTTCCCATTGCCTTCTACTGGATTATTATAGAGGTTTTCTCCTCTCAACCATTCACACTCACATTCAGACCTATGGACAATATAGAGCCACCAATTAGCCTAACCTGCATGTCTTTGGACTGTAGGGGAAACCGGAGCACCCAGAGGAAACCCACGCAGACACGGAGAGAACATGCAAACTCCACACAGAAAGGCCCCCGTCATAGAAAGGCCCCTGTCCATAACATTTTCAATTTTCCAAAACATGGGATTAGTGCTAATCTAACACACTATTCATTTCCCATAGGCTACATGCTCACGCTAACACATTGCGTGCAGCCTCGGCAGCGATCCCCTCCCCCACTCGCCTGGGAGTTTCGATTGTACAGGACTTCGCAATCAGCTCTCCTCGCCAGAGACTTCGACTAGGGCCGAATCTACGTCACTGAGGAGACACAGGGAGCATTTTAGCCCTTGTGAAGAGCACCATTCAGAGGAAATAATGTTCACAGTCAATAACTACTAGTATCACATGAGAAGGGGTACCGTTGTCCTGAATATTATCATGGCTGTGATTTGGACATAGATTTGGGCATAATCACAGCTGCAGTGTTTCCCCTAAGTTTACTGGCTTGGGGGATGAGGATGGGTTTTGCTGGATGAGGATGGTCACCTGCAAGACCCTTCCCTCCCCGCAGCTCCGATTACAGAACATTTGGACCTGAACAAACAGTTAAAGGAGTCATGTTTAAGTTTTCACTTTTATTTTAGACCAATAATTAGAACTTTAAAGGGGGCATGGAGTCCCATTGAGGATGGGTGGATGGGCAATATAATGGTAGGGGAAACACTGAGTTGTGTTCATATTTATTCAGTACAACAAATTGTAGGTTTGCTACACTGCAATGATTATATAATAAAGAAAATTGAGTAAGTGACATTTTGGACACAGTTTTGTTTATTTTTGCTCTGCTCAAAGAAGCCAAACTCACTTTATGGCACCTCAGCTTGCTGGCTAGCTAGTTCAAAGCCATCCATCCATTATCTGTAGCCCCTTATCTGAGCCTATCCCAGCTGACTATGGGCGAGAGGCAGGGTACACCCTGGACAAGTCACCAGGTTATCGCAGGGCTGACACAGAGACGAACAACCATTCACACTCACATTCATACCTATGGTCAATTTAGAGCCACCAATTAGGCTAACCTGCACGTCTTTGGACTGTGGGGGAAACCAGGGCACGGGGAGACATGGGGAGAACATGCAAACTCCACACAGCAAAGTCCTTGCCGGCCGCTGGGCTCGAACCCAGGACCTTCTTGCTGTGAGGCAACAGTGCTAACCGCTACACCACCGTACCATGCCACCCCACAGCCTATTTCAGGTCACCCCAAATATTTTTAGTTGGATTCACATCTGTGCTCTGGCTAGGCCATTCAAAAAAACATTGATCTTCTTTTGGTTAAGCCATTCCTTTGTTGATTTGAATGTATGCTTTGGGTCATTGTTGTGCTGAAAAGTGAAATTCCTTTTCATCTTCAGCTTACTAACAAACTCCTGAATGTTTTGCACTATATTTATTTGGTATTTGTAACGATTAATGATTCCCCCACCTTGATAGTAGCCATAAAGTAGCCATAAAGCATAATGCTGCCACCATCATGTTTCACTTTGGTTATGGTGTTCTTTTTGGAATTGGTTTCATCACATCACATCGCACATTTTGCCACATGGTTTGGGGTGGTTTAGTTAGTCTTGGATAGCCCAGACTTGTGAAGAATACAAGAGATTGTTGTCACATGCAGAGAGTAATCAGTATTTGTCAGATGTTCCTGCAGCTCCTTCACTGTTGCTGTAGGTGTCATGGCAGCCTCCCTGGTAAAATTTTATCTTGTTCTTTTATAAATTTTGCTCAGAGGTCCTGTTCTTGTTGGTGTCCCTGTCGTGCTTCATTTTCTTCATTTGTTGATGATGGTCTTCACTGTGTTCCATGGTACATCCAATGTTTTGGAAATTCATTTAGGCGGTGGGCAGAGCCGTCGGCACTCAGACTGTGGCTATTCAGAACTTGAACCACACTGTGGATTCCATCTTAGAGAAGCTGATGGCTTTGCAGAGGGAAATGGATCACTTTGGCCAGAATGGACAAGCGGGTTAGTCGGAAAAGGACACATCTACCCGTTTCAAGTCTACACAAATTCCAATCTTATCTTCGGCTCTCTCAGCCAGCACTGCCTTGGCAGGGTTGTTGCTGTGGATACAATCTCCCCCTGAAGATCACTGCAGTGAGACTCTCTCTCTCTGTATTCCCTATGCACATATTGCACCATTCCTTTGTTTTGTTTGTGTATACGCTTTTATCTGTTTTGTACTATGGAAGCCAAGTGGAACCGGAGTCAAATTCCTCATATGTGTTCACATACCTGGCAATAAAAGTGTTTCTAATTCTGATTTCTGATTCTGAGAAGTAGAAAATTGTCCCGAGGTCTGAACATCAAAAGTAGAAATTCTTTTTAGAAATCATGGACATCATGTCCTCCAGGCTAAAAATGAAAGGGACCATCCAGCTCATCAGTGAACAGTTCAAATACCAGCATCTGTGATGATGTGAGGGTGCATTAGTGTACACGACATGGGTTGCTTGTACATCTGGGAATGCTTGTTTGAGTTTTTATTTTGAGCTTTTGTTTTTGAGAATGAAAGGCCTTTATTCTTTCAGCAAGACAATGCCAGACCGCTTTCTGCACATTAAAACTGCATGAAAATCTGCCTTCAAAGAAAATCTGCCTTCAAAGAAAAAGTTTAAAGACTCATCCATCTCCAAGGACGACCTGGACGCCGCTATTGCTAACGGCATAAAGCTAGCACTTCAAGAACAACAAAGTGCACTAAATGTAATAGTTGCTTCAGCGGTTCAGGAAGCCGTTGACGCTATTTTGGTTCCAGCTTTGCGTGATTTACGGATTGATATACAAAAGACCAAGGATGAGGTAAAGGACATTCGTGAAGATTTAGATAGAGTGACTAGCACTGCTAAAAGGACTAATGACTGGGTGAACTCACTACAAGCCACTGCACGAGAGGACAGAAGATCGGTTATCCATCTACAGAAACAGCTTGATGAGCTCAATGAAAAACTGACAGACTTGGAGGATAGGAGCCGCCGAAACAATGTCAGACTTGTGGGCTTACCAGAAGGAGCGGAGGGGTCCGATGCAGTCGGCTACCTCAAAGCCAATCTTCCTGAGTGGATCCCAACACTGAAGGGTCGCGTCATTGACATTGAACGAGCTCACAGGGTGTATGACGGTCAAGATGCCAACTCCAAAAAGCCTCGCACCCTCATCTTCAAGCTCCTACGGTGGCAGGACAGGTCAGCCATCCTCTCGGGTGCACGCCAAGCTTACCCGGTGAAATCCGCCAAAGACGACAGCCTCCTGTTCTTCCCTGACTACAGCCGGGCTACAACCGCCAAGAGAAAGAGCTTCGGGGCAGTCAAGAAGAAGGCAACAGCCATGGGCCTGGATCCGTTTCTCATCTACCCAGCTGTGATGAAGATTGACCATGGTGGACGGAAGCTATCCTTCGAGACCCCACAAGCTGCAGAGAAGTTCATCAGCTCCCTGCCACGGAGATTCAATCCTACAACGGCGGATGAGGAAGAAGATACCCGTGTCCCCGGCCCCAGAAAGGGCGAGCATAAGGACAATCACGGAGGAGAAGGCAATCTGGTGGACATGAAGGAGTGACGGCTGGCTGGCTAGCTAGCAACTTTCTCCAACAAAGGACAATACTTGGTTGGTTTAAGGTTTGTTTACGTTTACGTCTACACTGATGGTTATAATTAGGCTATGTGTAAGAACCACGTTAGCACCTGTTCTATTCCGTATGCGTTAAGTCTAATGGTCGATTTCACCCGCTCGGGATGGTGAAGAATATTCACTCACTTCATTTTGTTGACTGTATGGGTACGCCTATTTCTATGACTATGCGTTGGAGTGGATTGGTCACGGATCAGTCAGAGTTTGTGTTGTTGCAGACCTATAGAAACATTTCTATGCGGTCTGTGCCTGTTTTGGTATATAGTTTTCCTCCCACCTCCTCTCCCACCTCCTCCACTACAGACATATTACCCACTGACGTATATACAGTATCAATGATATTACCCCTTATATTTTTATCCGCAACACTGGTGAACATGTTTAACACTCGGCAGATTTTTTGTTTTAGCTTTAAGCTTACGCTTTGTCAGACGTCAACGTTTCAGAGTACTCACCTTTGTATCCATTCTGGTCTTAGATCTTTGCCACTCAAATGCCACCGCTAATCATTTTGTCACTTAATGTTAATGGTCTAAACACAGCTATCAAACGGACGCGTGTCCTTGAGTACCTACATTGTAAAAAGGCAGACATTGCCTTAATTCAAGAAACACACCTTAGACAATGTGATGTATCCCGTTTTCAAAACAAACACTACAAATTAATTGCATCATCCAGCGCACTGAATAGAACAAAGGGAGTGTGCATTTTGGTGAAAAGAGGATTTGATTTCAACATTAAACATAGCGCAAATGATGATGCAGGAAGACTGGCAATTGTCACTGGCAACATACTTAATCAGAAATTAGCACTCATGTCTATTTACTGCCCAAATGAGCCTGATAGAGACTTTTTTACTTATATTGGCAATATAGCACTAGACCAAAATGACTGTTCTTTAGTGTTGGGAGGTGATTTCAATGCTGTCATTAACCCTTTTCTTGATAAATCTAATTCAGATACTGTGACCAATCTCTCAAGTACTTTACTGAACTCACTCATTAAAGATCTCAACCTTATTGACCTTTGGCGTGTACAAAATAATGATACTAGGAATTATACATTTTTCTCCAATAGACATAAAACGTTTTCCAGGATAGATTATATCTTTGTTAGTCCACCCTTGGTTTCAAAGGATTCCTCCATTTCTATTGAGCTGATCCTGTTATCTGACCATTCAGCTTTGTTATGTTACATTGACCTGCCCAACAGTAAGACTAGGGCCCCTAGGTGGCGATTGAATACATCCTTGCTTAGTAACCCCTCTTTTCTGAACTCTCTGAAACTAGAACTGAAAGATTTTTTAGATATTAATACAAGTGAAGACATCAACCCACAAGTCTTGTGGGAGGCCACAAAATGCTTTATTCGCGGTTTCTGTATCTCTTTCTCCTCTAATTTGGCAAAATCAAAAGCACGCAAGATATCTGATCTAGAAAACAAAATTGAATCATTACAGAATTTACAAAAGCATAGTGTGTCAGATGACCAGTCTTCATTATTGGCGTCATTAAAAGAGGAGTATAATGCAATAGCTATATCAAAATCAGAGTTCATCTTACATAGAACTAGACAGAGATACTATTTTGAATCAGAACGGCCAAGTCATCTGCTAGCACTCTTGCTTAAAGTCTGTGAAACAAAGGCTCACATCTCAGCAATAAATGCAGCTGATGGTAAAATTACAACCAATTCCCAAGTCATCAACAAAACCTTTTCCTCATTTTTTGAAAGTGTGTATAAATCTGAACTTGACTTCAATGATTTAATTTGTGGGAACTTTCTAGATCATTTAGATTTGCCCAATGTTTCACAAGCAGACCAGATTCACCTGGAGGCCCCGTTACAACTAGAGGAGTTGCTTAATGCCTTAAAATGCCTAAACAAAGGTAAATCACCCGGTTTAGATGGCCTTCCACCAGAGCTATTTTTAGAACTTTGGGACATGGTAGGTCCTCTTATGCTCAATTCTTTTGATTTTGCTATTCAGAGTGGGACCTTTCACAGAGACCAAAAAACAGCACTCATCACTCTTCTTTTAAAGAAAGGGAAAGATCCTCATAATTGCTCTAGCTTCAGACCAATATCCCTGCTTACAACTGACCTAAAAATATATGCCAAGGCTCTTGCTCTGCGTCTAGTAAAAGTCATCCACTCACTGGTAAATGCAGACCAAACAGGATTCATCCAGGGACGGTTTGCATCTGACAACATGAGGAGGCTCTTGCATGTCATAGATGCTGCAGATAGTCACCAAACTCCATGTACAGTTTTTTCACTGGATGCAGAAATGGCGTTCGATAATTTACAATGGGATTTCATGTGGGCAGTTTTGAAATGTTTCGGGTTTGGGCACAAATTTATTAAAATGATTAAGACATTATACCATTCTCCTCTCACAAGTGTCATTACAGGGGACCGCATCTCCCCGCCATTTGAAATAGAACGTGGAACAAGACAGGGGTGCCCACTTTCTCCTCTTTTATTTTGTCTATCCCTGGAACCTTTAGCACAAGCTATTCGACAATCTACAGCCTCTCCTATGGTAATTGGTGGTCATAATCATATCATATCTCTGTATGCTGATGACATCATTTTGTTTTTAGACAACTTTGACACCTCCATTCCCCCAATAATGAAAGTTTTTGATCATTTTAGTTCCCTCTCAGGCTATAAGATAAATTGGTCAAAATCCACCTTATTGCCTCTGAATAACAAACCTATAAAAGCCACTTTACCAGCATGTATTCAGGTGAAAAGCTCCTTTACATACCTGGGCATTACAATTCATAATAATATACATAAGATCAACAGGGACAACTACATCACTATGCTACACAAGATAAGTTCAGACATGCAAAGATGGAAGAATTTAAAAACATCTCTTCAAGGCAGAATAAGCACTGTTAAAATGAACGTTTTGCCACGTCTCAATTTTCTTTTCTTTATGTTGCCACTCCCTCCTCCTCCAAATTATTTCAAAGACATACACTCTATGGTATCCAAATTTATTTGGAATGAAAAGAAGCCTAGGATTCGGCTGACAACACTACAGCGCCCCAAACAACTGGGTGGTCTCGCACTACCTAATTTTGAACTTTACTATTGGTCTTTTCAACTCAAGGCACTCAACGCATGGGTTAACTCAGACGCCACTACAGCATGGAAACTGATTGAGTCTTCTAAGGTAGTACCACATAGACTACAGGATATATTATTTGCCAATATAAGTACCAAAACACTCAAGAAATTTGGACCGATCATTGCTAACTCTGTCCAGGTATGGAGGAAGGCGGAGCAATGGATGGGAGGTCCATTCAAATACTGCAAAAGCACACCTCTATGGCATAATTCAAAGTTATTGTCTGGTAACAAACCATTTTTTCAACCTTCATGGTCATCAATTGGTATCAATATCTTTGGTGATATTTATAATACTCAAGGCCTTTGCTCTCTGCAGGACTTAAGGGCACGGTTTTCACTCACATCTTCTGCATACTTTGTATACTTTCAGTTAAGAGCTGCTCTGAAAGCATATGGTGTTCCCTGGGACTCTCCTCTTCCCGCTCACCCCATGCTAGAATGGATTCTACCTAGTTTAGGTAGATCATCAGTTTCCATCATTTACAGAAAATTAATTGAACACAGTTCGGGATCTCTATCAGTGGAATCTATATGGAATAGGGAACTGGGGGAATTAGATCTTTGTGTAGACTGGGACTCTGTTTGGTCTAATTTAAGTTTGACTTCTAAGAACCTTGCACATCAGCTGATCCACTTTAAAACCATCCACAGAGCATACATCACACCATATAAGAGGTTCCAGATGAAACTGCAGGCTTCATATGACTGTCATATTTGCAATTGTTCCTCACCTGGAACGTTCCTACATATGTTTTGGAGTTGTCCAATCATATCCGATTTCTTGTCTCATGTAAATTCTGTATTATCTGAGTTGCTTGATATTTCCTATTTTCCTAACCCTGCTCTTTGTCTCCTTAATGATATGTCTGGTATTCCTCTTAAACTTGTTCAATGTAAAATGCTTTTTGCTGGCTTTACATCTGCAAAGAAAACTATTACAAAACACTGGTTCACTCCTGATATTTGTATGAAGTCCTTTTGGATACACAGTCTTACTAAAATTGTCAATATGGAACTGACAACTGCGAGGCTGAATAAAGCTCGACCTGCTACTGTAGAATCCTGGAAACAATTTTCATCAAAGTTAATTTCTTGGATGAGATGTTAGGTCATATTACCATGCTTTATCCAACATTCTGCCATGTAGAATTCCAGTTTTATATTTTCTTTTTTCTTTCTTTCTTAGTGTTTCACTATTGCTGTATGATGATCCTCAATATGTCTGTAACCCCTCCCCCACACCCCTGTTGAAAATCAATAAAATGTTGATCACAAAAAAAGAGCATATATTTTTCAAAAAACAATTAAACTTCAGTTTCAACAATTGATATGTTGTCTTTGTACTATTTTCAATTAAATATAGGGTTTCCATTATTCCAAGTCATTGCATTCTGCTTTTATTTACAGTTTACACAGCATCCCAACTTTTTTGGAATTGGGGTTGTAACTGAACATCATCGGTATTTATTCTGTTTCTCTACTAATTTGAACACATCTGCATCATAAGTATTTTAATATCACTCTGTTTTCTTGATTGTGTTCTCTAAGTATTTATTTTTACAATATTATCCATTGATCTAGTGGAGTTTTCTGTGCATTTCTAGCACATAATTACACAATCACTAAATTATGGCAAAACTGCATTGAGATTCAGTGACACTTGGCTGTTATGGCAATAATGATTATAACATAAAATTTGCAGATCATGGTGATTTTATAATTTGCAGTCAGTGAAATTTGTGTCGAAATGTATACACATGTAAATGAGACACTAATTAAAAGCAAGAGTAAAACAAGAGCTTTGGAAAGATACAAGCAAAATCTGTCACTCTAATGTGCAGTGGGATTTTGTTCCACAATTTATAATCATTGTGCTGTGTTCAGAGTTTACTTGTGTGTATAGTGTCTATTTAGTACTGAACCAGTACACACAGTTTCACATCATGCTAGGGCTGGTGGAGGTGTGGTGAAGTTAAGATCCAAAAACAGAACACAGACAGTAATCCAATAAATAAGATGATTTAATACAGGGAAGAAAGGGTGTGGCAAAAGATAAACAAACAGGATGAAAAACAAATAGCAAAAGTAGTCCGGACAAAATGAGAACAAACAACTTGACACAAAAAAACAGAAAAACGCTAGTGCAAAAACCATGGATAAGAGAAAATAGCTAGAGAGGAAAAGCAAAAGAGGCTCAGAAACAGCTAGAAAAGCAAAGGAGACATTCTGGTAAAAATAGAGAGTCTGAGAATGGCCTTTAAATAAGCAGCAGTGAAAACCAGGAAATGAGTACAGGTGAGAAGGAATTCCTGTCCCAGATTCGGATCAGCGCTGGTGTGAGAGATCTGTAATCTCCGGAGTGGATATCTGGGGCGGAGCATGACACATCAGTATTCAAACTATGGACTCACATACTTTAAATATTTGTGTGAGAGTTGTGCTTGCAGGGTGAAACCAATAAGACATGTCTCACTGACATATACTTCTGTCCTTGAATTTAAGTTGATTTTCTGGTGAGATATCAGCATAAGCAGGGAGCAGTATTAAGTTCAGCGCCACAGTTGGACAGGTCAATGTAATGTGTCATGCTGAAATTCATGTTTTGATCATGTAAAAATAAAAACTAAAAAACTACAGAGGCACACTTAAGGCCAATATTAAGCATATATTGTGGTGACCTCCAATGGGAGCAGCGGGAAGAAGTAGTTGTTACACACACTCATCTCATCTCATCTCATCTCATCTTCTACCGCTTATCCGGGGCTGGGTCGTGGAGGCAGCAGTCTGAGCATGGAAGCCCAAACTTCCCACTCCCCCGACACCTCGGCCAGCTCCTCAGGAAGAACACCAAGGCATTCCCAGGCCAGCCGAGAGACATAGTCCCTCCAGCGTGTCCTGGGTCTTCCCCGGGGCCTCTTCCC
>JAPEKN010000022.1:70384887-70396029 GCA_028877435.1 Cathorops dasycephalus
CTACTCCAGGGAGCCAAGGTATTTACCAAGCTGGATCTACATAATGCCTACCATCTCATCAGGATCAGGGAGGGAGATGAGTGGAAGACAGCTTTTACCACCACCACCGGTCACTACAAGTACCTCCGTAGTCCCTTTCGGCCTGACCAACACACCCGTAGTCTTCCAGGCACTCGTCAACATCTTCATTTTCGTTTACCTGGATGACATACTGATCTTCTCTTGCTCCCTGGAGGAACAATGGGGTCACGTCCGGCAGGTCCTCCAGTGCCTGCTAGAGAATAAGCTGTTTGTCAAGGCAGAGAAAAGCGAGTTTCATCAGAGCCCTGTTTCGTTTTTGGGGTGGTTCATCTCCCCAGTGACGATCCAGATGGACCCCCTCAAGCTTGAGGCAGTTGCTGACTGGCCCACTCTATCCTCTCGACGAGAGCTCCAGCGTTTCCTGGGGTTTGCTAATTTCTACAGGCGCTTCATCTGCAACTTCAGTATGGTGGCCGGACCTCTCACGGCATTGACCTCAATCAAGAGCCCATTCAAGTGGGGGGAGGAAGCAGAGAAGGCTTTCTCCATGCTCAAACGCAGATTCACCACAGCACCCATCCTCACCATACGTAACCCGGCCAAGCAGTTCATCGTGGAGGTCGATGCTTCTGAGTCCGGGGTCGGAGAAAAGCGAGTTTCATCAGAGCCCTGTTTTGTTTCTGGGGTGGTTCATCTCCCCAGTGAGGATCCAGATGGACTCCCTCAAGCCTGGTCACACATCGCCCTGGATTTCATCACAGGACTCCCCAACTCAGGTGGCAACACATGCATTATCACAGTCATTGACTCTTTCTCCAAGTCAGTCCACTTCATCCCTCTGCCCAAGCTTCCCACAGCCAAAGAAACTGCCAATCTACTCATCCTCCACATTTTTCGCATACTCTGACACCGTCTCCAACCGGGGTCCTTAATTCACTGTGCAGTTCTGGAGGGCCTTCTGCAAACTCATTGGGGCCTCATGTAGTCTCTTATCAGGTTTCCACCCTCAAATCAATGGCTAGGCGGAATGGGCAAATCAAGACTTGTAAGTGGCACTCAGGTACATGGCATCCAGGGATGCCAGTTCTTGGACTAAGTATCTACCTTGGGTTGAATATGCTTACAATACCGTCATCTGCCACAGGTCTCTTGCCCTTCCAGTGCTCCCTAGGCTACCAAGCACCACTCTTCCCCAGCCAAGAGGAGGTCGCCATACCCTCAGCCCAGACCTCCATACACCGCTGCAGGAGGATGTGGGCGTTGGCCCAGAGAAGACTCCTATGCTCCACCCTAGCATCCAAGAGGCAGGCTGACAAACGTCGCTCTAAGGTGCCCACCTACCAGGTGGGGCAGCGAGTCATGCTCTCCACGCGCCATCTGCCCCTCAGAACCATCTCCCGCAAGCTGGCTCCCAGGTACATGGGATCCTTCCTCATCAGTAAGGTAATCAATCCATGCTCCATCAGACTGGCACTACCACTCACCATGCAACGCATTCACCCCATGTTTCATGTATCACAGTTAAAACCTCTGGTCTCCAGTTCTTTGTCCCCACCCTCCAAACTCCCTCCTCCTCCAAGGCTCATAGATGGCAGGGAAACCAACACCATCAAAAAGCTGTTGAAGGTGTGGCAGTGAGGCAGAGGACTCCAGTACCTGGTGGACTGGGAAAGTTACGGTCCCGAGGAGAGAAATTGGGTCCCTGTCCCATCATTTTGGACCCAACCCTCATCACTGACTTTCACTGGCAACACCCCGACACTCTTCCTAAAGCACCTGGAGGCACTTGTTGAAGGGGGGGGGGGGTACCATCATGCTCCACCCCGGAGCTTGTATATCTCCCACCTCAACACGGATCTGGGACAGGAATTCCATCCTGCCTGCTTCCCCGTTCAGTGAGCGCTCACCTAAATTCACTTCCTGGTTTTCACCGCTGCCTTTATAAATGCCGTTCTCAGACAAAGACTTTGCCAGAACATCTCGTTTGTTGTCTCTAGCCGTTTTTTTGTGCCTCTAAAGTTGTTTATGTTTTTTTTCTCTAGTGTTTTTCTTGTCTTGTTTTTTTGTCAAGTTTTTCATTCCCTTTTTTACCTGGACCATTTTTGCTATTGTGTCTTCATCTAGTTTGTTCACCTTTTTGCCACGCCTGTTTTGGATTAAACCCACTTCACTTATTTGGATTATTGTCTGTGTACGTGTTCTGCTTTGGGGTTCAACTTCACCACACCTCCACCATCCTTAACATTACGTTCTGGCCAGCATGGACCCAGCAGAACTCACCCATCTGAGAATGGCTGTCCAGCAACAAGGGACTTTCCTCGGGACCCATCAACAAGACCTACAACAGATTACTCAGAACCTCGCCACCCTGTCCAACTTACTCAACCTCCTTACCACAGATGCAGCACTATCAAGCTGTGCCTACCCCTGCCCAGCCGTCTCCTGCCACCGCCTTTCTTTGCTAGCCTAGACTGCCAGGGCCTCAGTCCTATGATGGAGAACCAGGTACTTGCAAATCGTTTTTGTCTCAATGCTCATTGATCCAAGAGCTGCAACCTCTGGCCTTCCCCACAGAATGCTTCTAGGTAGTGTATACCATCACTCTCCTCACTGGCAATTGCCAGGGAGTGGGGAACAGCAGTCTGGGACACCGATGCACCCTTTTGCTCCAATTTCAAAGATTCCTCTGAGGAGATGAGGCAAACTTTCAACTACTCTCTGTCTGGCCAGGAGGCGGCTAGAGAACTCATGGAGCTGTGGCAGGGGTCCCGGTCTACCTCAGACTATGCCATTGAATTCCGGACATTGGCAGCATTGTGCGGTTGGAACGAGAGCACCCAGGTTGATGCGTTCCTGCACGGCTTGTCCGATGCCATTAAGAATGAATTGGTATCGCGGGAACTGCCGTCGGACCTCTCCATCCTCATGGACCTTGCCGACCATGTCGACGCCCTGATCCAGCAATGGAGGAGAGAAAAGACCCGCCCCAGCTTTACCTCCTCTCTACCTCCCACCTCGTCCATCAAACCCATGCAGGTAGACTGGGTTCAGGTGTCAGCAGAGGAATGACAGCGCCGGCGGAGCACAGGGGCCTGCTTTTACTGCGGTCAGCTAGGATACATCTGCCGAGCCTGCCCACTAAAAGGACGAGTCCTCCAGTGAATCGAGGGGCCCTGGTTGGCAATGCTCGGAACCAGTCCCCCATTGATCGACTGTTACTCTCGGTCATCATCATCCATGACAACCAGCATCACCACCTCCAGGCCCTTGTCAACTCAGGGCCAGACAGGCACCTGATCTGCTCTGGCACCGCCAAGCATCTGGGAATCCCTCTACTCACTCTTGATGTCCCTCTCACTGTCTTGACACTCAATGGCACTGGCTTGACCACCATCACCCAACTTACTGCCCTGCCCACCCTGAGGATTTCCGCTAATAACTCAGAAACCATCCAACTTCACGTCATGAACACCCCCCACGTACCCATCATCCTAGGATTACCTTGATTAATGCAGGACAACCCCCACCTAAACTGGGCTGACAACAACTAGGCTGGAGCCAGTTCTGCCTAGCTTCCTGCCTGAACTCCGCTCTGCCTCCCACCAAACCACCGCAGCCTTCAGCCAGCGAGTTTCCAGACCTCTCTCACATGCTTCCAGAATATCTGGACTTAAAACTCATCTTTAGCGAGATCCGAGCAGTGTCCCTCCCTCCTCACAGACCCTATGACTGTGGAATTGACCTCCTGACCAGGACAGCACCACCAAAAGGGTGACTCTACTCTCTCTCCTGTCAAAAGGCAAGCCATGGAGAAGTACATCTCTGAATCTTTGGCAGCTGGGATCATCCGGCCTTCCTCCTCCCCAGCAGGGGCAGGATTCTTCTTCATGGAAAAGGACAAGTCGCTCCGCCCCTGCATTGACTATCGAGGGATCAACGCCATCACGGTCAAGAATCACTACCCACTACCACTCATGACCACGGCTTATGAACTACTCCAGGGAGCCAAGGTATTTACCAAGCTGGATCTACATAATGCCTACCATCTCATCAGGATCAGGGAGGGAGACGAGTGGAAGACGGCCTTTAACACCACCACAGGTCACTATGAGTACCTCGTAGTCCTCTTCGGCCTGACCAATGCTCCCGCAGTCTTCCAAGCACTCATGAACGACATCTTAAGGGTCTATATCAACATCTTCATTTTTGTGTACCTGGATGACATCCTGATCTTCTCCCGCTCCCTGGAGGAACATCAGGGTCACGTCCGGCAGGTCCTCCAGCGCCTGTTAGAGACTAAGCTGTTTATCAAGGTGGAAAAAAGTGAGTTCCATCAGAGCGCTGTCTCATTTCTGGGGTTCATCATCTCCCCAGTGAGGATGCAGATGGACCCCTCAAGCTTGAGGCAGTCACTGACTGGCCCACCCCATCCTCGCAGCGGGAGCTCCAGCATTTCCTGGGCTTCGCTAATTTCTACAGGTGCTTCATCCTCGACTTCAGCACTGTGGCTGGACTTCTCATGGCATTGACCTCAATCAAGAGCCTGTTCAAGTGGGCTGAGGAAGCGGAGAAAGCCTTCTCCATGCTCAAACGCAAATTCACCATAGCATCCATCCTCACCATACCCGACCCGGCCAAGCAGTTTATTGTGGAGATCGACGGTTCCGAGTCCGGGGTCGGAGCCGTTCTCTCCCAGAGGGCCAATGATAAAAAGGTCCACCCCTGCTCCTTCTCTCGCTGGCTGTTCCCTGCTGAGTGGAACTACGACATCAGCGACAGGGTGCTGTTGGCTGTCAAGCTGGCCTTGGAGGAGTGGAGACACTGGCTCGAGGGGTCAGATCTCCCCTTCGTTGTCTGGACTGACCACAAAAATCTAAAATACCCAAACCCATGCTCAAGTCTGCCAAATGTCTCAACTCACATCAAGCCTGATGGTCTCTCTCCTCCCGATTCCGGTTCATGCTCTCCTACCGCCCAGGATCCAAGAATGCCAAACCTGATGCCCTGTCCAGGATATTCTCTTCTCTCCAGGAGGAGTCGAGAATGCCCGAAACCATCCTTCCCCCACGCTGCCTGGTGGGGGCCACCCTACTTGAGGTAGAGACGTTAGTGCAGAAGGCCCTGGAGCAGGACCCCAGGGCTGGTAACTCTAGCAATATACCATGTAACCATCTGTTTGTTCCCTTTTCTGTGTGAACCCAGGTGCTGCAGTGGGGTCATGGCTCCAAGTTGGCTTGTCACCTGGGAGCTGCTCAAACCCTGGCACTCATTCAACAACGCTTCTGGTGGCCATCGATCAAGGAAGACGTCCAGGAGTTCATGGCAGCCTGCAATACATGTGCCCAGAACAAGACAGCCAATTGACCCCCTGCCAGCTTGCTGAGACCCCTCCCGACTCCTCATCGACCCTGGTCACACATCGCCCTGGACTTCGTCACAGGACTCCCCAACTCAGGTGGCAACACATGCATTCTCACAGTCATTGACCATTTCTCTAAGTCAGTCCACTTCTTCCCTCTGCCCAAGCTTCCCACAGCTAAAGAAACTGCCAAACTACTCATCCTCCACATCTTCCGCATACACGGACTCCCCTCTGACATAGTCTCTGACCAGGGTCCTCAATTCAATGCGCAGTTCTGGAGGGCCTTCTGCAAACTCATTGGGGCCTACTGTAGTCTCATCAGGTTTCCACCCTCAAAACAACAGCCAGGTGGAACGGGCAAATCAAGACTTAGAAGTGGCACTCAGGTGCATAGTGTCCAGGGATGCCGGTTCTTGGAGTAAATACCTACCTTGGGTTGAATATGCTCACAACACTCTGCCTTCATCTGCCACAGGTCTCTTGCCTTTCCAGTGCTCCCTAGGCTACCAACCACCACTCTTCTCCAACCAAGAGGAGGAGGCTGCTGTACCCTCAGCCCAGACCTTCATACACCACTGCAGGAGGACGTGGGTGTTGGCCCGGAGAAGACTCCTATGCTCCACCCTAGCATCCAAGAGGCAGGCCAACAAATGCCACTTTCAGGCGCCTGCCTACCAGGTGGGGCAACGAGTCATGCTCTTCACGCGCCATCTGCCTCTCAGAACCATCCCCCGGAAGCTGGCTCCCAGATATGTAGGACCCTTCCTCGTCAGTAAGGAATCCACGTTCCGTCAAACTGGCATTACCACTCATCATGCGATGCATTCACCCCACGTTCCACGTATCACAGTTGAAACCTCTGGTCTCCAGTTCTTTCAGTGAGCGCTCACCTGTATTCACTTCCTGATTACCACTGCTGTCTTTTTAAATGCCGTTCTCAGCCACAGACAGTGCCAGAACGTCTCGTATGTAGACTCTAGCTGTTTTTTTGCCTCAAGAGTTTTTCATGTTTTTTCCTCCAAGTGTCTTTGCCTGCCTCGTTTTTTCAAGTCAAGTTTCACATTTTTTTTTTTATACCTGGACTATTTCCATTATTGTTTTCTTAATCAAGTTTGTTTACATTTTTGCCACGCCTCTTTCTGGATTAAACCTACTACGCTTCTTGGATTACTGTCTGTGTGCGTGTTCTGCTTTTGGGTCCTAATTCACCATACCTCCAGCAACCCCAACAGTATGTTCTGGCCAACATGGATCCAGCAGAATTCGCCCATCTGAGAACGGCCGCCCAACAACAAGGGACTCTTCTCGGGACCCTTCAACAAGACCTATGACAAGTCAATCAGACCCTCGCCACCCTGTCTGACTCCCTCAACCTCCTCACCATGCAGATGCAGCATTATCAAGCCATGCCTACCCCTGCCCAGCCGTCTCTGACTCCAGCTCCTGCCACCGCCTTTCACCGCAAGCCAAGACTCCCAGCACCTCAACCCTAGGATGGAGAGCCAGGTACTTGTAGATCATTCTTGTCTCAATGCTCATCAATCCTCTGGCCTTCCCCACAGAATGCTCCCAGGTAGCGTATACCATCACGCTCCTCACCGGCAAGGCCACGGAGTGAGGAACAGTGGTCTGGGACGCCAATGCACATTTCTGCTCCAACTTCAAAATTTCTCCGAGGAGATGAGATGAACTTTCGATTGCTCTCTGTCCGGCCTGGAGGCAGCGAGAGAACTCATGGAGCTGCGGCAGTGGTCCCGGTCTACCTCAGACTATGCCATCGAGTTCCGGATGCTGGCAGCATCGTGCAGTTGGAACGAAAGTGCCCAGGTCGACACATTCCTGCATGGCTTGTCCGACGACATTAAGGACGAACTGGTATTGCGGGAACTACTGTCGGACCTCTCCAGCCTCATGGACCTCGCCAACCGTATCGACGCCCATATCCAGCAACGGAGGAGAGAGAAGATTTGCCCCAGCTTCACCTCCTCTCCATCTCCCGCCTCATCCGTCGAACCCATGCAGGTAGACCGGGTACGGGTGTCAGCTGAAGAACAACAGCACCAGCGGAGCACAGGGGCCTGCTTGTACTGCGGTCAGCTGGGACACATCTGCCGAGCCTGCCCGTTAAAAGGTCGAGCCCACCAGTGAATCGAGGGGCCTGGTGGGCAACACTCGAAACTAGCCCCCTGCTGATAGACCATTACTCCCTGTCATCATCATCCTTGGCAACCAGCATCACCACCTTCAGGCCCTCGTCGACTCGGGCGGACAGGAACCTGATCTGCTCCGCCACCGCCAAGCGTCTGGGAATCCGGCTACTCGCTCTCGACTTTCCTCTCACTGTCCTAACACTCAATGGCACCGGCTTGACCACCATCACCCACCTCACCGCCCTGTTCATCCTGAGGATTTCCAGTAATCATTCTGAAACCATCCAACTTCACGTCATGAACGACCTCCACGTACCCATCGTTCTAGGATTACCTTGGTTAATGCAGCACAACCCCCACCTAAACTGGGCTGACAACACCATCTTAGGCTGGAGCCAGTCCTGACTAGCTTCCTGCCTCCACTCCACTCTGCCTCCCACCAAGCCACTGCAGCCTTCAGCCAGTGAGTTTCCCGACCTCTCTCATGTGCCTCTGGAATGCCTGGGCCTAAAGTTTGTCTTCAGTAAGACCCGAGCAGTGTCCCTCCCTCCCCATAGACCCTATGACTGTGGAATGGCCCTATTGCCTGGGACGGCAGCACCCAAAGGACAACTCTACTCTCTCCCGTCAAAAGGCAAGCCATGGAGAAGTACATTTCCAAGTCCCTGGCAGCTGGGATCATCCGCCCTTCCTCTTCCCCAGCAGGGGCAGGATTCTTCTTCATGGAGAAAAAAGACAAGTCACTCCACCCCTGCATTGATTATCAAGGTCTCAACACCATCATGGTCAAGAACCACTACCCACTACTGCTCATGACCACGGCCTTTGAACTACTCCAGGAAGGCAAGGTATTTAGCAAGATGGATCTACGTAATGCTTACCACCTTGTCAGGATCAGGGAGGGAGATGAGTGAAAGATGGCCTTTAACACTGCCATGGGTCACTACAAGTACCTCGTAGTCCCCTTTGGCCTGACCAATGCTCCCGCAGTCTTCCAGGCACTCGTGAACGATGTCTTAAGGGACTATCTCAACATCTTTGTTTTCGTGTACCTGGATGACATCCTGATCTTCTCCCACTCCCAGGAAGAACATTGGGGCCATGTCCAGCAGGTCCTCCAGTACCTGTTAGAGAACAAGCTGTTTGTCAAGGCAGAAAAAAGTGAGTTCCACCAGGGCTCTTTCTCATTTCTAGGGTTCATGATCTCCCCAGTGAGGATCCAGATGGACCCTCTCAAGCTTGAAGCAGTCGCTGACTGGCCCACCCCATCCTTGCAGCAAGAGCTCCAGTGTTTCCTGAGATTCTCTAATTTCTGCAGGTGCTTCATCTGTGACTTCAGCACAGTAGCTGGACCTCTCACGGTGTTGACCTTGATCAAGAGCCCATACCAGCTGGGGGGAGGAAGCAAAGAAACCTTCTCCATGCTCAAACGCAAGTTCACCACAGCACCCATCCTCACCATATCCAACCCGGCCAAGCAGTTCATTGTGGAGGTCAATGCTTCTGAGTCCGAGGTCAGAGCCATTCTCTCCCAGAGGGCCAATGACAACAAGGCCCACCCCTGCTCCTTCTTCTCTTGCCGGCTGTCCCCTACTGAGTGGAACTACAAGATTGGCAATAGAGAGCTGTTGGCCATCAAGCTGGCCTTGAAGGAGTGGAGACACTGGCTTGAAGGGTCGGATCTCCCCTTCATTGTCTGGACCAACCACAAAAATCTAGAATACCTCAAGTCCGCCAAATGTCTCAACTCACGTCAAGCCTGATAGTCTCTCTTCTTCTCCCAATTCCGTTTCACACACTCCTACTGCCCAGGCTCCAAGAATGGCATACCTGACAGCCTGTCCAGGATATTCTCTTCCTGCCAAGAGGAGCCTAGAATGCCTGAAACCATCCTCCCTCCATGTTGTCTGGTGGGGGCCATCCTACTTGAGGTAGAGGTGTTAGTGCAGAAGGCCCTGGAGCAGGACCCCAGGGCTGGTAACTCTCACAATATACCACGTAACCATCTGTTTGTTCCCTGTTCTGTGTGAATCCAGGTGCTGCAGTGGGATCATGGCTCAAAGTTGGTTTGTCACCCGGGGGCTGCTCGAACCCTGGCACTCATTCAACAATGCTTCTGGTGGCCATCGATCAAGGAAAACATCCAGGAGTTTGTGGCAGCCTGCAACATGTGTGCCCAGAACAAGACAGCCAGTCGACTCCCTGCCGTCTTGCTGAGACCCCTTCCGACTCCTCGTCGGCCCTGGTCACACATCCCCCTGGACTTCGTTACAGGACTCCCCAACTCAGGTGGCAACACATGTATTCTCACAGTCATTGACTGTTTCTCTAAGTCAGTTCACTTCATCCCTCTGCCCAAGCTTCCCACAGTTAAAGAAACTGCTGAACTACTCATCCTCCACATCTTCCGCATACACGGACTCCCCTCTGACATCGTCTCTGACCGAGGTCCTCTATTCACTGCACAGTTCTGGAGGGCCTTCTGCAAACTCATTGGGGCTACCTGTAGTCTCTCATCAGGATTCCACCCTCAAACCAACGGCCAGGCAGAATGGGCAAATCAAGACTTGGAAGCGACACTCAGATGCATGGTGTCCAGGGATGCCTGTTCTTGGAGTAAGTACCTACCTTGGGTTGAATATGCTTACAACACTCTGCCTTCATCTGCCACAGGTCTCTTACCCTCTAGCCTGCTCCCTAGTCTACCAACCACCATTCTTCCCCAACCAAGAGGAGGTCACTGTACCCTCGGCCCAGACCTTCATATGCTGCTGCAGGAGGATGTGGGCATTGGCCCAGAGAAGACTCCTGCACTCCACCCTAGCATCCAAGAGGCAGGCCAACAAACGCCACTCTAAGGCACCCACCTACCAGGTGGGGCAGCAAGTCATGCTCTCCACGCACCATCTGCCTCTCAGAGCCATCTTCCACAAGCTGGCTCCCAGATACGTAGTACCCTTCCTCGTCAGTAAGGTAATCCATGTTCTGTCAAACTGGCACTACCACTCACCATGCGACACATTCACCCCATGTTCCATGAATCACAGTTGAAACCTCTGGTCTCCAGTTTCACACCATCAAAAAGCTGCTGAAGGTGCAGCGGTGAGGCAGAAGACTTCAGTACCTGGTGGACTGGGGAGTTTAAGGTCCCGAGGAGAGAAGTTGGTTCCCTGCCAGGTTCATCTTAGACCCAACTCTCATCACTGACTTCCACCGGCAACACCCTGACACTCTTTCTAAAGCGCCTGGAGGTGCTCATTGGGATCTTGCGGATCTTCCACGTCAGCTCCGATCCAGATCCGGGATGGTATTTCCATTCTGCCTGCTTCCCCATTTGGTGAGCACTTACTTGCATTCACTTCCTGATCATCACTGCTGCCTTTTTAAATGCCATTCTCAGCAACAGACAGTGCCAGAACGTCTCGTATGTAGACTCTAGCCGTTTTTTGCCTTGAGTTTTTTCATGTTTTTTCCTTCAAGTGTTTTTCACATCTTTGCCTGCCTCATTTTTCAAGTCTCATCTCATCTCATTATCTCTAGCCGCTTTATCCTGTTCAACAGGGTCACAGGCAAGCTGGAGCCTATCCCAGCTGACTACGGGCGAAAGGC
>JAPEKN010000023.1:86186-109546 GCA_028877435.1 Cathorops dasycephalus
TTTGTTTAACTGGGTTCTCTTTATCTACTTTTAGGACTTGTGTGAAAATCTGATGTTTTAGGTCATATTTATGCAGAAATATAGAAAATTCTAAAGGGCTCACAAACTTTCAAGCACAACTATAAGAAATAAAGCATTCCATGTTGTGCTGTTATAGGAAACTAATCAATGACTGTTCTAGAAATGTTCCACAAACAAACAAACAAACAAACAAACAAACAAACACCTTTCAGAAGACTTTATCATCAGTGGAGCATTCGCCATACACGTCCCTATGAATGAGCTATTACTATAGACACAAAGTATGAGAATGAACGTGGTGTAAACCTGTAATTTCAGAGCTGCTGTTCCAGAAAATGAATCGGTATCTTCTGACCAATCAGAATTGAGAGTTTAACCGCTCTCTGTTTTATAATATGATGAGCCTCATGTGTATCTTCTGAGTCACAGCAGAAAGTAGATTTATGATATTTTTGCAAGCTTGTGTATCACGGCTGAATGATTAATTGGTTGACTCCTCTCTCTCTCTCGCTCGCTCTCCCCCCTTGGCTGCTTTTCTCTTCAAACAAATGAAGTGTTAATGGAGGTGAAGGGTTGGTGAGCATCTCTTTGATCACACATAAGGAGCAGTTGAGAAACCGTGCTATGCTGTGCGTAATGTCATTTTTTTTCCTGCCGCTCTGCACACAATTGAAGAACTTTATCATCGTAATGGCTGGAATTTCCAATGGAAATTGGACAAACAACAAATAAACTGCCTAAGTCACCACAGGAAATCAGCATGGAAAAGGTACCCAAAGGATTTGTGATTCAAAAAGGCTCCAGGTTAACTCTTTATTCGGCTTTTTTTCTGTTTTGTTTTCTCTCTTTATTTAAAGAAGTGCTAGATCCAGCTACTATTCACTCATTAGCCAGTTTATCAACACAATCTACCTTCTGTGTCAGTCTGTACGAGTCAAATCTCTGACTGCAAGCCATGTGTTGCTCTGTATAATGTATTGGCACCCCATCATCATTCCATCCATCATAAATGGAAAGGGACTTCCAAAGGATTGGAGGATCAGTGGAACAGTCCCGAATCCCAAATATACAGAATACACTTACTGTAAATAGGAACTTCTTGTTGATTCTAAGATTCATGTTCTTGGCTGTCGGAGTGGAACCCAATGTGGTCTTCTTTCTCTTGTTGCATGCTGAGATACTTTTCTGCTCACCATGGTTGTAAAGTGTGATTATATGAATTACTATATCCTTCTTGGCAGCTCGAACCAATCTGCCCATTTTCCTCTGAGCTCTCTTATCAACAAGGCATTTGTTTCCACCCACAGAACTCACTCACTCACTCACAAATGTTTTTTGTTTTTCGCACCATTCTGTGTAAACTCTAGAGACTGTTGTGTGTGAAAACCCCAAGAGATCAGCAGTTTCTGAAATACTCAAACCAGTCCATCTGGCTCAAACCAACACCCATGCCACAGTGCAAGTCACAGAGATCACAATTTTTCCCATGTTTGAAGTGAACATGAACTGAAGCTCTTGATTTGTATCTGCATGATTGTATGCATTGTGCTGCTGTCAAGGGATTGGCTGATGACAGAACTGTATAAAACAGCAGGTGGATGGGTGTACCTAATAAAGTGGCCACTCTATAATCTCCCTTTCCCTCTTTCAATGTTTTTAATGTATCATACAATAGAAATACAGCATAGACACATGTCTTGCACGTACTACACACTTTGCCTTTGCTTGCAGAAAGACGGTTGTAATAGGGTTTAATTGTGATTATTTACTGTTGAATTTTAGCGGTGTAAAAAAGCACAACCCTGGCAACCCAGAATGAACTGTTCGTTTTTCTCTTCCATCCTTCATCACTGTTTCTCTTTACAGAGGGATTTTTTCCCCCATTGTCTCCATCTTATGAAGCAATTCTGCTCCTGAAATTATGGTCATTAAGATTTGAAATTAATTTCCTATATACTCTGAGTAAACTGAGATCATGCCTTTGAGCCACATTCCCTTTTAGACCAACACATTCATTCGCAGCTTAATGTCTACACACGCAAAAGTGTGTGTGTGTGTGTGTGTGTGTGTGTGTGTGTGTTTGGAGGAAGGAAGAGAGAGATGCCTGTTCCATCATGCTTTGACCTGCTTTATATTGTTTCCTGTTTGGTGGAGTTGTAGCGGCTGCTCCCATGATCTCTGCTCTGCTGGAAGAGTGATGGAAAAAAAATAAGTGTATGTATTTTTCTGTAGTTAAAAGGTAAATCCTAACAATTTCTGCTATTTATTGGTTTATTACGGCACATAAATGTTTTTTTCTACACTAAACTGATTTGAAACACTGCCTCCTTGTGGCAGGAAGTACACATGATGACGCCAAGTTCACGAAGTTGTAGGACTATGTACGTTAATCAGTGTTACAGTGCGTCTGAATCTTCTTACCTGTACAAGGGCATCTATTTGGAATGGACTATAACAGAAAGATACCAAGTCACTTTACTACCAAATCTTTAAGCTCTCTGTTTGAATATAATAGTCCCACAACATTTGCTGTATGTCTTTCACTCCTCTAGTCCTGGGTATGACTTTCAACTGCAACCGGTGGTGAGTCTCAGGTCCAGGAGGACTTGAGTATTGAGGAAAGTGGAGTTACTCCTTAATCACCATTGCTCCCAGGTCAGCTCTGACCCAGAGTGGTAGCACCTGTCTGGGTTCCAGCTATGGGTTAAATAATGCATCACCAATAAGGTGCTGGCAGCAGGGCACTTTTTGGTGCAATGTGGCAGATGAACCCAACAGGGTCAATGGTACACCACCAGATGGCATATGGAAGAGCCACTCAAATGGCCAGCGGATGGCATCACTCAGCAAGTCAGTTGTCACTGCATGGCAACTTCTATACCCATCAGGTCTGTGGTACTTTTGTGCACCACTTGGCATCAGGTCTGGAGGTCCAGAGAGACAATACAATGGGGGCACAACATCGTTTGTCTTACCTTACTGTACGAGGTGTTTCGTTAGGAGAGGAGAATAGTATGCGGGAGCTTACGAGGCCAGACATTCTGTGGCAGCTCGGCTGGGCTGTTTGTGCCACCGCTGCGGGCGACTCTGTCACTCTGGTGTGGGCCTCGCAGTCCATCTGCATTTCTGCACATCCTAATGAAGTAGTCATCATCGGTTGCGATGGACAGCTGCCAACGACGATGTCTTTCACTCTATGCATCACTTATATTACATTCCTATTCAACCCCCTCTTCATTTATAACCAAATCTGCTTGTTAACAGAATGATTATTAGTCTGATTCACATCATGAATAGATGTTCTGATAGCCGGTATCTGATAACAAACTGAATTGATTACTGTTTCACTACAGCAGGTAGCTATGCAACAACCTGATACACTTAATTAGCAAGCAGACTGACTGTGTTTACCGCTGCATTTGTTAAACTGGCAGTATATTACTGGCAGACAAACCCAATTTTGGTCAAAAGTCTGAGAGTGCTACGGTTGTGGCAAGACTTTGTGACAAACAACAAACCATCCACTTTTATGCTAACTTACATGCATCCAGGTGTGCGACGGAGTGCCTGTCGCTAAAGTTGAGTATGTGCTCTGATGACCACACCAATGAGCCTGGCTCTTTGATGTTGTGGTCAGGGTGCAGGTTTGGCACCCTGTAGACCAGGGTTCAAGGCAGGATTAGGTGACTGTTCTCTTGCTTTGCTACAGAAGGTGTCAGGAGTGGGATGGCTTGCCACTGGAGGTGTGCCCTGTATATGAGCCATATGTGGGACCCCCTGGATAGGTGGCCCCTGTGAGAGACCCCAAAGATGGGTGAAGCATGAGTAGGTGGGGCACCCTGGTATGGGAGAAGTGTAGATGTGTGAGAGATGCTTGTATGCATGAAGTGCACAGGTGTGCCCCCTCCTAAAGGGGAGGGCAGTGTGATGGAGTGCCTGTCATTACAGTTGAGTATGTGCTCTGATGGCCATACCAACAAGCCTGGCTCTTTGGTGTTGTGGTCAGGGTGCAGGTGTGGCATCCTGTAGACCTGGGTTCAAGGCAGGATAAGGTCACTGGTCTCTTGCTTTGTTACAAGATGCACAAACTTTTGACACTGTACAATAAAGTGCTGATAGTTTGGGCACACCTATTTCAATGCCATTTCTTTGTTTTTATTAATTAAACGCTACTTCTCAGTGGGATGTGATGAAATTTTGATAAGTGAATGTCGTGCTGTGTTGATGCCTCATTCTTTGTTGTCTTGAGCGTGTGAAGTTTTCAGCGAGATTGAAAGGAAAGGGCTGGATAAGAACAAAGAAGTTCACATGAGAGCTTTCTCGCCTCTTACAAGCCAGTATTAAGGACACATAGTGAGAACACTATCAGTTGTCTTCATCAGCACATTTATGATCCTTTGTAGGTCATTTAGAACCCATTTGTGGTGCACAATCTCTCACACACACCTCATAAACCTTTACACACACTCATGTTCAGACATCACCAAGGCTAGGGTGAGCCATCACTCTGCAAACATAGGTGCAAATTTGGCCAAGGCACAACTTAAAACAAGCACACACACACACACACACACACACACACACACACACACACACACACACACACACACACACACACTCTGACCGCTTTTGTCACAGCTGGTCAGTTCTATTCGTGGTCAACTACCCAGCACATAACCTTTGACCTACTAATGGACTTGATCATCTTGAGGAACCTTCAGGCGTATTATAGACCAGACGCCGTTCAAAAAGAACTCCATGAATAAAGCTAATTGAAGGTGATGGATTTACCCTGTTAGAGTAAATGACCACACCCACCCACACACAAGTTAAATGTAATCCTGACACAATATTCATCCATCATACAAGTCCCTGAATTAGTTGTTACTATAGAAACAATAAAGTAATAATTAGAACACAAGAGATATTTGTCAGCAGTATATCTAATACAGATAATTACTTGGTTTCAATCTGCTATGTACTTTCCAAACATTTCAGACTGTTTGCATCAGAGTGACATGTTTGCGGAGGACTCACTGTTCTAATGCTCTGCCTAGAGCCTAAAAAAATCTTTTGTACACTTCTCTGGTCACAAGCTTCAGGATCTCAAAAGCCTTTCTGCAGTGCCACATTCCACACTAAGAGATAAACCTTTGAATGCTGTGAAACGATATAGATGAAGATACGGTTACTATACTAAGTTACAATATTTTTTTTAAAGTTAATAGATTGAGCTCATAGTGAGCAAACAAGATGATATTGGGTTTGTCAATGGGCGATGGGAAAATAAGGCCATTTGTAATGTCATTCAAATACAGGTGGTTCTTTGACACGTTTAGTGATGAAAATGACAAAATTCTAGAGAAGCCTTGAACAATGAGGCTGACATTGACTTAAAAGAACGCAATGTACATAATCAAGTTCATCCACGAGTTCGAATCGTCATGATAACATAGCCAGAACTGGCTACGCTCTCTGGGTGTGAGTGATAGAATAGTTTATTTCCCCTGACAATTACAGCAACAGACACTAGCCAATCATGAGTGTCTATAAGCTCATGTATGTGGAAGAGGACAGACAGCACTTTCTTCCAGGGGTGTTACGCTGCATTGTGACACAGCAGCCCGGAAAAATGAAGTGGGCTGGCTTTCACGTGTCTCTGATGAAGCACGTGTTAGAGAGTTGTTTACTGAGATACTGTATATAGGTCAACAAAGACACACATACGATAGTGGTGGTTCGAGCCATTCAGTAATTTAGCAAATAAGTTTCTTAGACACAGTGAGTCACAATATTATCCATGATGCACTGTGGCAGTGCTTTACACCTTGTCATCACTTGGGCAAAACTTTAAGCTCACTACACAAAATGTAACTATCACTTCTACATGTTTTATAAATGTGATAAAAGCTACAATGTGAGTAAGGCAAAGTATGTAAGCAGATGATTTTTGAGGTATTATCGAGTAATGCTGCTTTGCACACATCTCAGTAAATCCAAGAAGAGAAGAGAGTGCACACTCTCACAGCTCTGTGTGTGTGTGTGTGTGTGTGTGTGTGTGTGTGTGTGTGTGTGTGTGTGTGTGGGAGCATGCCACTGCAGCAGGGTGGGGTGCAGCCATATCGTGCAGCAGCACTGCGGAACCCATGGGGTGAACAGAAATCTTCCCTCCGTGTACGTGTGAGAAAAACAGGGAGAGAGGGACTGTGTGTGTGTATAAAGACACAGACACAATGTGTGTGTGTGTGTGTGTGTGTGTGTGTGTGTGTGTGTATATATATATATTGGATATTCTAGAGGCTAGATTCCAACAAACACCTTAAAGGATTTAAACATGTTTATCTTTCTTTTTTTTAACGACTGTAACATACTTCTCAAATGTAAACCATAATATATTTCCCCAAAATGATGTTAAAATGTTTTTATTCCCTTTTTAACCTTGATAAATATTACGTTGCTGTTTAAAAACAGTCACTCTACCTAAAGATTTTTACAATCTTGTTCGGAAAGACTTGGATCAAGCTGTTGGGTATAACCAAAATGTTAAAACTTTATTTGACCTCTCGTTTCCAGAACTACATATCGTACAGTAGAAACTGTCAAAGTTCATCCTGTGAAGGGTTTTCCCAGGCCGTCACACGCATGTGGTTTTAGTGAGAGCTGGAGAGCAGTGTCCGTCTTTTTTCATGTATATCGGTGTTAAGGAATTCGTCTTTTGATACTTTTTTTCATGCGTTTGTTCAGTTTCTTTGTTCAGGTGTTCCCCGAGTCGAATGTATGGCAGTACTGAAGACGTAGCTCCCAAAAAAAGGTTCTGCTCTCACTTCGCTTTACATAGATAAGCACTCTTTATTTAGCAGGAATGTGTGCGCGTGTGTGTGAGATGACTATGAGCCTTGAGATGCACAATTAACCTGATTTTAATAATCAAACCACTTTACTTAGGCTGTGGGCATCGTAGCAGATGTTCCAGATGTGTGTTTTGTTAGAGTAATCACAGCATTCACATGATGTAATAGACAGAAATGCCTGTAGTCCAGTGTGTATAGCAAGCTTTCAGACTTGTTCACACAGTTGCGGTGTGTTGTGTAAGCCTGGATGCGGTTTTGTCATGATGAGCCTGTATAGTTTGAGAACTGTAGGTTATGGACAGTTATTTTGTAAGATAAAATGTTGTTCTGGTCCAGCAGAGAGGTCTGGAGCTGAAGCCTCACATTTTGCCCAATGTCTGAAACCGTGCAGCATTCTCAGTATTACAAATGTTTCACTGTGTATTCAAAGAATGTGTAATAATTAATAATACTCGTGTACGAGCAGTTGGTGCTATTATACGAAAATGGTCCACACACACACACACACACACACACACACGGGTGGTGTGAAGTGGAGAGTCTTACCACCCCAAAGTGCATTATTTTCATGTACCAGCATGTTTCATCGTGTGTTATGCTTATACCACAGTAATTTGCCAATGATTTCAATATTTAATTTATTAATGAATGACGTCACACTTTTTATGGTTTTTGCTTATATTTAATGTTGTGGAACTTCCATGAGACAAGTTCTTCTTCCTGTCAGGTAACACGAGATGTTTTTGGACCAGAGGAACGATTTCATAGTTCTTAGAACTGTTTGAGGAAGGTTCAGCTTTTTTTTTGGGGGGGGGTCTGCACTGCACTGCAGGAACAGAAAATGATCGTAGAACGCCATTTTGAAGGACCGATTTTTATTTATTTATTTATTTATTTTTAAAGCTCCTAATTCAGGGTAGGTACTCTCCTAGCACAAGAGGAGCCGTGAGTTATGTAAGTCTGCGGTGTTTTGGTCCCGATGTAGGTCTACGGTGTTTTGGTCCCGATGTAGGTCTTCGGTGATTGGTCCCGATGTAGGTCTTCGGTGATTGGTCCCGATGTAGGGATACAATACAGTAGAAGGAAGGCTCTTAAAAGTGCGCGCCGACGCTTCCAGCTGGCCATGACACGAATGGCAGCATAAAGAGGTAGCTCCCGAGTAAATTTATATTTTAAGCCCTCAATCATCGAATATCAAACAGGAAAAATAAGAAAACTTATTAAGGGGGCAAAGATGTCCGCTAAGGCTAAAAAAGACTCCAAAGAACCTAAAGCACAAAGGCAAACAGGGATTCGAAATGATGCTAATCCTGTCGGGGAGCCCACGGCTAATTTGGAGCTGATACTACAAGAGCTAAGAGAATTTCGACAAGATAACAAATCACAAATGGAAGAAATCAAAGAGGAAATAGCAAAAACTAACACCAAACTGGAAGAGGCCGAGGGTCGAATCGAAAAGGCAGAAGAAAGAATACAAAATGTCGAGGATATTTTGTCTGAAATGCTAAAGCTCCATGCTCAGATGGAGGCGAGGCTAACCGACCAGGAGAGCCGCTCACGACGCGAAAACATTCGCTTATATGGGATCCCGGAGGGGGCTGAAAGGGACAGTCCATCAGTGATTGAGTTTGTGGAACAGTTGTTAAGGGATAATCTTGACGTTGGTGATACAGCTCTGAACATTGAGAGAGCCCATCGCTCGCTAGGAGATCAGCCCCCACCAAACGCTCAACCAAGATCTATTGTTGTCAAATTTGCCAGCTTCCGAACCAAAGAGATGGTTCTCAGGAAAGCATGGCAAAAGAAGGGCTTGATGTTGGACACAAACCGAATTAACGTGGACAATGATTACCCTCCGAGGATTCTACAAAAACGAAAAGAATATGCGGGGGTTCGGAAGATTCTCAAGGATCACAACATCAAGTTTAACACGCTGTTCCCTGCCCGGCTAAAAGTGCGATATCAGGAAGGAGATAAGATCTACGAAACGGCTGAGGAGGCAACAGGAGATTTGGCTCGGAGAGGCTTCGACATCACCGCTCCTGTCAATCAACCAGAGACTATGATGGAGCGCCTCAGAAAATTAAGCTGGCAGAGAAGCGGACGAGCCCGCCGGCGAGGGCAAAGCACCGGCGCTGGAATGCCAAACTACAAAGAGCGTTTACAAGCTTTCCGAAGAGATGAATCCCCCCAAAACGTGGGCAGTGGTTAGTAACTTGAAGTAAATAGACTTAATCTCCGCCTCAAAATGGTGAGTTTTGCTTGTGTGTAGTTCATAAAAGAACACTGGTTCTAACCTTAGCTGTAAAGTGATAATATTATACACTCGGGAATACAGATGGACATGGAACTTTATGTGGACACTTCAGAGGGCCCTCCTACTTACCGAGAGGGAGGCTATCCCTCAAATCCACCTACCTCCACCTGGTGGAGGGTCTTCAGTAAGACTCATGTCGTGGAAGATTTCTCTAATGTTTATTTCTTCTTATTTTGTTCAGTGTTTACAATATGTGTGTTTGCAGTTGTTCTATACTGCACAGGGGTCTTTTTCACTCAAATGTAGGACATGATCATTGATATAAGCCTTAATGCAGAACATAAAAGTAGCCACATATAATGTTCATGGTTTAAATAACCCAGTCAAAAGAGGGAAAATTTTAACACAGCTTAAAAAAGATAAGGTTCAAGTAGCCTATCTGCAAGAAACTCACCTCAATACCACTGAGCATGCCAAACTTAACAGAATGGGTTTTAAATATGTTTTTGCATCATCCGATAGGTCAGGACATAAAAGAGGAGTAGCTATATTGATAGCAAGAGGCGTGAATTATGAACATATGTCAGAACTCACAGACACAGAAGGCAGGTATTTGATGATTACAGGTAAATTAGAAGGGACTATAGTAACTCTACTCAATGTTTATGCTCCTCCAGGCAGTGGATGGATGTTTTACAGGAAAATGTTTGATTTGATGACAACTAAAGCGCAAGGGGTGGTCATTTGTGGGGGGGACTTTAACATACATCTCCACCCAACACTAGACGTTTCAAATGGCAAGTCTGAGACAAAACCTATAAGTAGAAGAACGATGGACTTGATGAAGGAACTAGGTATTGTAGATATATGGAGAGAATTACATCCTACTACCCGAGATTATACTTACTATTCCGCTCCACATTCAGTATACACCAGGATAGATTATTTCTTTACTTTCAGTAGAGATCTACACAAAATTGAGAGGTGTAACATAGGCCCAATTACTCTTTCTGATCACAGCCCTGTGGTTATCTACATGTCGTTGAATAGGGAAAAAAGATCTACATTATGGAGACTGAACTCGAATATACTGAACGATCCAGATATTAAGAAGTGTTTACTAGCAGAAATTGACATGTTTATGGACTTAAATGATAACGGGGAGGTGACACCTGGTATCCTCTGGGACTCACTTAAGGCTGTTATGAGGGGTAAAATCATTGCCATCTCCTCTTTTCTACAGAAAAATAGACAACAAAAGCGGCAAGGCTTGGAGAATAAACTAAAACATTTACAAAGGGTCCACAGTACCACCTCAGATGAAGGCGAAAAGCAAAAAATCAAAGAGGTAAAGAGGGAGATAGAGGAAATGAGCACACAAGAAATACAAAAGAAGCTTCTATTTCTAAAACAACGTTATTATGAGGTTGGAGGGAAGGCAATGAAACTATTGGCATACAAATTGAAAAAGCAGCAAGCAGACAATACAATTTCTAAGATTCGAAATCCTGACTCTGGGGAAATTGAACATAGACTAGGGAAAATCCAGCAGTGTTTTGAAAAGTTCTACCAAACGTTGTACTCTCAGCAACATATTGACAATTCTTCACATATTGATACATTCTTGGCCTCGCTTGACCTCCCCTCTGTCTCTGCAGAACAAAATGAACAATTATCAGCAGCAATCACAACTGATGAGATAAATGCAGCCATCTCAAGGTTAAAAGCAAACAAGTCACCAGGCCCAGACGGTTTTACTGGGGAATGGTACAAATCTTTAAGAGAAAAATTAGCTCCTATATTATTGGATACTTTCAACTGGGTCTTAAGGGAAAACAAAATTCCACCCTCTTGGAAAGAGGCAACAATTTCATTAATCCCCAAGGAAGGGAAAGACGTGTTGGAGTGCGGTAATTTTCGTCCTATTAGCGTATTAAACATAGACTACAAATTATTCACATCTATACTGACACACAGAATTGATAAAATTCTACCATTGTTAATTCACGCCGACCAGACTGGTTTTATAAGGCAAAGGCAAACTCAGGACAGCGTGAGAAGAACACTTCACATCATTAATCACATCATACAAAAAGATACAGAAGCAATGTTGGTAAGCCTGGATGCAGAGAAGGCGTTTGACTCTGTCAGGTTGTCCTTCCTGTACAAAGTTTTAGCAAAATTTGGATTCCATAAATCAATCATTAATACATTTCAAGCCTTATATGATAAACCCACTGCCAGGATTAAGATAAATGGAGCTCTCTCAAAATCATTTACCCTGGAGCGAGGAACAAGGCAGGGATGTCCAGCCTCCCCTCTGCTTTTTGCATTATTTATCGAACCCCTGAGTCAGTGGATACGACAGAATGGTGACATCAAAGGAATAACTATACACAACGAGGAACACAAACTTGCACTTTTTGCAGATGATGTTTTAGTCTACATAACAAAGCCCAATCTGACATTTCCTAAACTAATGACTGAATTAGAGAATTACGGTGCCCTCTCTGGGTATAAACTAAACATCCAGAAGACCCAAGTGCTAACATTTAATTTCGACCCTTCCAGCTCCTTAGTAGGAAAGTACAAACTAAGGTGGGAGGCAGACCATATAAGATATCTTGGAGTAAATCTCCCAAAAGATATTACAAAACTAACCTGCTTAAATTATGGGCCACTAAATAACAACATTAAATCTGACATGCAGAGATGGAGCACTATTCCCTTCCTTGGTCTCTATTCAAGGGTAGAATCTATAAGAATGAACGTGCTACCAAGGCTACTATACCTCTTCCAGAGTCTGCCAGTGGACATACCCATAAAACAGTTCATGGAATGGGACAAAATGATATCAAGATTTCTGTGGCAAGGTAAAAAGCCCAGGATTAGGTATAAAACTCTCCAACTGCATAAAGATTATGGCGGTCTAGGCCTTCCCTGTCTACGGGAATATTATTTTGCAGCCCAATTAAGACCTCTACTGTGCTGGAGCAACCCATCATATTCCGCAAGATGGAAAGATATAGAGAGCAATATGAGCCAGCAGATTCCTTTAGCAGCCGTAATGGCAGACATTAAATTAATGAACAATATGATAGGAAAAAACAACCCATGGATTAACACTACATTGAAAACATGGCAGAAAGTAATAAAACTTTGTGATTTGGAACATAGCCTAAAAATACTACGCTGGTGCGCCTATGACACAGATTTTTCCCCTAACACTTTGGATTCTAGTTTTAAGACCTGGACTAAAGCAGGGCTTACCACTTACCACACTTTTGTAAACAAAGGCACACTTAAAAGCTTTGAGCTTCTGCAGCAAGAGAATGGATTACAACATCAAGATTTCTATAGATACATCCAACTAAGGCGCTATTTCCAGGAGAATATAGCCAGAGCAATAGAGGGGCGAAAGACAGGTATCTTAGAGGTGTTCCATGGGGCAATTAGTTCAGGAACTTGCAAGAAGGTGGTATCTAAACTATATCATGCATTACGTCAAGCTAGCCCAGACAACACTCTGTACATTAAACATAAATGGGAAAAGGAAGGTAATCTTACAATATCTGAAGAGGAATGGGGAAATCTATGGAGATTGCAATGGGGAACAACATGTTCAAACATATGGCGTGAATATAGTTGGAAAAATTTATCCAGATTTTTTATAACACCACTACAGCAGCATAAACAACTATCAAGCACTGCCTGTTGGAGGGCCTGTGGGGCAAAGGAGGCCAATCATTTTCATATTTTCTGGGATTGCCCAATAATAACACCATACTGGCGGGACGTTCACTGTCACCTGAACAAGATCTTTGATGTAGACATTCCTTGTAGTTTTGAGACTTTATACTTAGGAAATATTCCAATGGATTTCTGGGATTACTGGGATAAAAAGCTGTTACTTATTCTGCTGGTGGCAACCAAAAAAACAATATCCAGAAGATGGTTAAAGCCGAACCCCCCTACAACAGGAGAATGGTTGGATGTAATTCATGATGTATACACAATGGAAAAGTTGACCTACTCTCTCAAAATAAAGTCAGGAGATTTTTCTAGGATCTGGCATAGATGGACTGGGTATGTTGAACAAGTGGGTTTAAGATCAGATTTTGTTTGAGGCATTTTCTTGTAATGTATGTATGCATGTCTTTTATTTTCTTTTTTCTAATTCTTTTCTAAGGTTTACAGTGAAACTTCCCCCTATGTTCAAATTGTTTTTTTTTTTTTGTTTTCTTATTGTATAGGGGAAAAAAAAAAGTTTAAAAAAGGGGCTAGGGTACACAATGTTGAGATGACTATGGGTGTATAATTTTTTTTTTTTTTTGGGGGGGGTTCCTCTACCATAAATAATTTTATTTATACTTGTTTTATTTACTTGTTTTAGTTTGGGCAAGGGAATTGACTGTGGAAACTCTGAAAGGAGAAATGTATGGATATTATCCCTTAATGTATGTATCCTTAAAGCCTTAATAAAGAAAAAATTACAAAAAAAAAAATATCTCTATCCCTCTCTCTCACGGTTTTCTCTCTCTCTCTCTCTCTCTCTCTCTCTCTCAGTCTCACCTGTAGTTTGCGTAGTTGTTTGATGGCCTCGTCTCTGTTTTTATTGGCTGTGTCTATCTGTCCTTCCAGGTCTTTTATGTCTCCCTCCATCTTCTTTTTGGATGCAGCCATAGCCACT
Source organism: Cathorops dasycephalus (assembly GCA_028877435.1). NCBI lineage: Eukaryota > Metazoa > Chordata > Actinopteri > Siluriformes > Ariidae > Cathorops > Cathorops dasycephalus. The sequence goes on from JAPEKN010000023.1 coordinate 100,006, forward strand.
CTCTGCTTTCGCTCGTCCTCCAGTTCCGTCTCCAGCTCGCGCACCTGCATCGGCCACACCCTCAGTCAGAACGTGCATTATAACTTATTTAATACATATTATTTTAAGGTGTCATAGTAAGTGGGAAAGTTTTTTATAAACACTTCTTAATACTCAGCGATTACGACAAAGAAATTATTTAAAAGTAGTTTTGTGTGTTGGTGATGGACACACCCACCTGTTTTATCAGCTGTTTCCTCTTCTCCTCTCCCTGCTCATCTCGTCCCTGTAGGTCTCGCTCGAACTGCGCTTTAAGGGCTTGCATGTTCACTTCCAGGCGTAGTTTTGCGTCCTCTGCAGCCTGCAGCTCGTCCTCCAGCTCCTCCAGTTGTGTCTTCATCTCCTCCACCTGCTGCTCCAGACCACGCTTTGACTTCTCCAGCTCATGAACCTGAGAAACCACAAACCATAATGTTAATACTGTAGTAACAGTAAGTGCAAAGCCTGAGGAGTGTGTGTTTGTTTATAACTGCATTTATGGTTAATTCCCACCCCCTGGTGGAGACACAGTGTTACTACAGTGATACTCACGTTCTTGCCCACGTCATCCTTGGAGCTGATCAGGTCCTCCATCTCACCCCGTAAGGCTTTATTGGCTCTCTCAAGCTCCTCACGTGCATCCTGTGCCTCCTCCAGTGCCCTCGCCAGGGACAACGCCTTTGTCTCCTTCTCTCGCGCCTCTGCCTCTGCACGGTCCCGCTCATCTGCATACTTACACGACACACTCTTCTCCTCTGCAAGCATCTGAACACACATCAAAATCAAACATCACCAGTGTGTTAGTGTAACACACACACACACACACACACACACACACACACACACACACACACACACCTGGTCGAACTTCTTCTGCTTCTTTTCCAGGTTGGAGACAAGCTGTCTCTGGTGGTCCAGGTCCATCAGAATGTCCTCCAGCTCCTGCTGCAGTCTGTTTTTGGTCTTCTCCAGTTTCTCGTAGGCAGCAGACTTCTCCTCCAGCTGGGTGTTTGATGCTTCCAGGTCTTTCTGCAGACGTTTCTTACCCTCCTCCAGCAGCTCCACGTTTCCTGACACCTCATCCAGCTTCTTCTTAAAGTCTGACAGCTGGAACACAGAACACCACAGACAATGTGAGACGGTCACTCACACAAACAGACTTCTCTCTTTTCATTTCTCTTCTCATCTCCCTCCATCTTTCTGTTCACCTTAGTGCCATGTCCTGTTTCCCTGCTGCTCAGCCCTTCTTACTGAGTCCACTGAATCCAAAGCGTTTTGATTTCTTGGTCCCTTGTTTCTGTGCTGTACATCCTTATTCTGCTTTTTGTCATGTGTCTGCACCTGTCCTTCGTACCTGCATATGTTGGAGTTACCTGGCCCTGTCCTTGTTACCTGTCTCTGTCTGTGCCTTTGACCTGTCATACACTATAAATGTTAGAGAAGAGAATGACGTGTGATACTCTGGTATGATGCAGTGTGATGGTGTAGGTAAAGCTCAGACCTGGATGTTGAGGGTGGAGACGTGTCTCTCAACGTTCCTCTTGGCCTCAGTTTCCTCATCCAGCTGCTCCTGTAGGTTGTTCCTGTCATCCTCCATCTGACGCAGTTTAGTGGAGAACTGCAGTTTCTGACGCGTCTCTTCAGCCAGCAGCTCCTACACACACACAAATCAGATTTTGTGTGTGTATGTGTCTGTGTGTGTGTGCGCGCGCGTGCGTGCGTGCGTGCGTATACCTGTGTGTCTTGGAGCTGAGAGCTCAGGCTGGCCACGTCCTTATTCAGTTTAATGTTCTTCCCCTCAGCCTCATTTAGCAGGTTGGTGACGCTCTCCAGCTCCACCTGCAAACACACACCTTACTACAGGAACTGCACACTGTTTAAAAAAAAAAAACATTTTACTCTGTTCAGGAGGAGGTTCTCTCGACAGGTATTCATATGTTTACAAACAGTAGACTGGAAATCATGACCTGTTTTCTGTGTTTATAATAAACCAGTAATAAGGATGGGATGGTGCAGGTGTGCATTTGTACTCACAGTGATCTTGGACACTCGGTCTCCAAGCTCAGCTTTCTGTTTCTCGCTGTCATTGAAGCGGGACTGCAGATCTGCTAATTGTCCCTCCACCTTCTTCCTCTTGTGCTCCACGTCCTGTTTGGCCTGAGAGAGTGAGCGGATCTCCACACTTAGCTCCGACGTCTCCTTCTCCAAAGCCTGCTTTGCCTTCTCCAGGTTCGTCTTCACCTACACAATCCAAAAACAACAAAAGGTAATGAGCAGGACATTATAATACAGAAGCAGCCTTGAGAATCGAGCTGATACAGTAAGGAGATGGCCCTTAAGATGGCCAAGAGGATTCATGCAGGGGGCAGTGAACAAGGAGAAGGGTTATAAACCATGAGTGAAGTGCAGGTCTCATACCCTCTTGGCTTGCTCTAGCTGTTCTGTGAGCTCCTCCACAGCCTGTGTGTTTTTCTGTCTCATCTCATGCACCTGAGCCTCGTGGTTTCGGCTCTCTTCCTCTATGGCTTTCTTCAGCAGGGTCACTTCCTGTTCACGTTTTGCCCTGTAGGAAGTACCACACTGTCAGGTGAGACTAATACCTGCTCTGAACAGGTAAGTACTTGTGGCAGTGGGGACGTGGCCAAGTGGCGGTTTGTGAATGGAGGGCGGGTTCAGGGAAGGTGAATGGCAAAGTCAATGCACCTGTTGCCAATTAATGTTGTATGTGTGTTTTTGCAGTGATAGCAGAGGATGGAAAAGGAGGGAGAGAGCGAAGAGAAGAGAGCTCTTCTGACCAGAACAAATGTGTGTGCGTGAGCGAGCGTGTGAATAAATGAAGCTGAAAAGCGACAATCTCGAAAATAAAGTATGTGTGAACATCATCTCCCGCCTGCCGTGCTTCAGTACTCCACCCACATCAGGTCTTACTACAGTGGTGCCGAAAGCCAGGATACTGAAGGGAACCACCCATGGAATCCTTCCCATTCAAGGACCTCATCCATGCCCTCGCCACCACCCAACAAAACCAGCATCAAGCGCTAATTGCCCTTCGAAAGGAGCAGGAGCAATGCTTTGAAGCTTTATGCTGGCCCAGCAGGAAGATCGCCAGGTGTTCCGGCACCTGCTCGTGTCAGCGGGGTCCTCGACCGCCACAGACCCTCCCCACATGACCCTCATGAAGATGGGGTCACACGATGACCCAGAAACCTTCATTGCTCTCTTCGAGCAAGTGGCCGAAGCATGGGGGTGGCCGGTTGAGCACCGCATGGCACGCCTACTTCCATTACTGAGCGGTGAGGTGCCACTCGCCGCGCAGCAGCTCCCCACCGACAGCCGGCTCATATATGCAGATCTGAAGCAAGCCATCCTACAGCGTGTCAGCCGCTCCCTGGAACATCATCATCAGCGCTTTCGGATGCTGACATTGTAGGAAAGTGGCACGTCGGCCTGCCATTTGCATTTGGCCAACAGCTATGGGACACCTGCTGGCGATGGCGGAGGGAGGACGACCACGATGCCAAGGGGCTCATCGATCTGGTGACACTGGAGCAGTTCATCGTGCGTTTTCCAGAAGGAATGGTGGAGTGGGTCCAGTGTCATCACCTGGCATCACTGGATCAAGCCATTGAGTTGGCAGAGGATCATCTGGCAGCGGTTCCAGTGGTGGGCAGACATGTTGCCTCTTCTCTTTTTCCTTCTCCTTCCCCTCCTCCCTCCTCTTCCAGGCCCTGCCCCATTCCTCCACTGCGGAGACAGGAGCTGCCCCCCCCCCCCAGCTGGCCCGCTGCACCCACAGTGTCCTCCCGTCTTCCCCTTCCGTGTCTGTCTCATCTTCCCCCTAGTTGAGTGACACCCATAACGCCGGTGTAGAGATGAAGTCTGGGCCGGTATGCTGGCACTGCGGGGAGCTCCAGGGTCAGTGTCCCATGATGGAGGTGGGAGCTTTGGTCCGGATCCCCAACATGCCAGAGACCACCCCCAATTGGGTCGGAGTGTATCATATACTGGTAAGTGTCCAAGGGGATACGTATCACGCATTGATGGATTCCGGCTGTAATCAGACCTCAATACACCAAAGCCTGGTGCAAGGTGAGGCATTGGGGAGAGCACAAGTGGTGAAAGTTGTGTGTGTGCACGGGGATGTTCACAATTATCCCTTAGTGTCCATCCACATTCTATTTTGGGGGAAAAAATATAGTTTAAAGGCAGTGGTTAATCCACGTCTTACCCACCCGCTGATTTTAGGGACTGATTGGCCAGGGTTCAGAGGATTAATGGAGCATATATTAGGGGGTGGGTCCTCCAATGTGTCATGGGGAGATCCCGGTGTGGCATTGACTGTGGAAGCTGTCACAGAGCCTTCTACGTCAGCACCACGTCAGGACGATGCGAGGAGTGAGGAGCAGCTTGCTCCTCCTCCCTCTCTCGGGGATTCCCTTGAAGATTTCCTGTTAGAGCAGTCGTGAGACAAGACTCTGCGTCATGCGTTTGACCAAGTGAGAGTAATCGATGGTCAAAATCTCCAGCCAAATGCGGCACCTGTCTTCCTGTATTTTACTATTATTAAGGATAGGTTGTATCGAGTGACATAGAACACTCAAACCGGTGAACAGTTAACACAATTGTTAATCCCTAAGAGCCATAGGGAACTCGTGTTCCATGCGGCTCACTTTAATCCCATGGCCGGACACTTGGGGCAAGATAAAACACTAGCCTGAATAATAGCCTGGTTCTATTGGCAAAGGATTTGCGGGGACGTTCATTGGTGATGTGCTGCAAATGCCAATTAGTAAATCCCATGGCCACTCCAAAAGCGCCTTTATGCCCGCTCCCTCTAATCGAGACCCCCTTCGAGAGAATTGGTATGGATCTTGTCAGGCCATTAGATCACCCACAAACAGATGGTTTAGTAGAGCGCTTTAATCGGACACTGAAAATTTTAATTCGGAAATTTGTAAGTGAAGATGCACGTAATTGGGATAAATGGCTCGAGCCCCTGTTATTCACAGTACGAGAGGTCCTGCAAGCCTCCACAGGATTTTCCCCATTTGAATTATTATATGGACGAAAGCCGCACGGCATTTTAGACGTGCTGTAGGAAAATTGGGGGGAAGGGACCTTCAACTAGGAAGAATGAATTTTGATACATTCTCGATCTGCGCGCAAAGCTCCACACCTTCACACACTTAACCCAGGAGAATTTGCAGCAGGCAGAAGAACATCAAGCCCGGCTGTATGACAGGGGCACGCGCCTTAGGGAGTTCACTCCGGGAGACAAAGTACTCGTGTTATTGCCCACATCGAGCTCCATATTAGTTGCGAAGTGGCAAGGGCCTTTCAAGGTCACATGGTGAAACGGGGACGTCGACTATGAGGTGAGGCGAACAGATAGGGGCAGGGCACTGCAAAATATACCACCTCAACCTATGAAAACGTTGGAACAAGGGGGTTCCTGTGGCATTGGCATCAGTAGTTCTGGAGAGGGCGGAGCTGGGGCCAGAGGCAAAAATGACAAATGCAACAACTCAAACCGCTCCAGTCCTTTGTGGAGACCACCTCTCACCAGCCCAGCTCACAGAGGTTGCCAAGTTGCAAGAGGAATTTTCCGATGTGTTCTCGCCCCTTCCTGGACACACCCACCTCATAGAACACCACATTGAAATGTCCCCAGGAGTGGTGGTGCATAGCTGCCCTTACTGCTTACCCAAACACACAAAAAAAGGTGGTTTGGGATGAACTCAAGGCCATGCTCGACATGGGCATAATCAAGGAGTCACACAGTGACTGGAGCAGCCCGGTGGTCCTGGTACCCAAGACCAATGGGTCGGTCTGGTTTTGTGTGGACTACAGGAAAGTCAACACGGTGTCTAAATTCGATGCATACCCAATGCCTCGCATTGATGAGTTGCTCTTCTCATAGAGAAGATCCTCTGTCCCCACGCCACCTATGCGGCAACGTACCTCGATGACATTATCATGTATAGCAATGATTGGCTGCGGCACCTTGAACAACTTAGGGCCGTCCTAGAGTGCTGAGGCGTGTGGGTCTCACAGCTAACCCGTAAAAGTGTGCAATTGGATAGGTGGAAGTATGGTATCTGGGTTTCCACTTGGGTCATGGAAACCCAGACCTAACCCGAACCCTAGTCTGCTGCAGGCCGGACGGCTCCCTGGCCTGAGTCGGGCGGTGGGGGTGTATGGGAGCGGGGGAGTGGTTAAGTGTTGGTTTGTGAATGGAGGGTGGGGTCAGGGAAGATGAGTGGCAAAGTCAATGCACCTGTTGCCAATTAATGTTGTGTGTGTTTTTGCAGTGACAGCGGAGGGTACAAAAGGAGGGAGAGAGCGAAGAGAAGAGAGCTCTCCCAACCAGAACAAGTGTGTGTGTGTGTGTGTGTGTGTGTGTGTGTGTGTGTGTGTGTGTGTGTGTGTGTGTGTGTGTGTGTGTGTGTGAATGAAGCTGAAAAGCGACAATCTCGAAAATAAAGTATGTGTAAACATCATCTCCCACCTGCCGTGCTTCAATACTCCACCCACATCAGGGCTTACTACAATACTCATAATTATTTATATCTGAATTATTGAATATGTACAACTGCGTTATATCCGACTCGCAAAACACGGTCACTATCTTTGGTCTGGATTCAGCCCCAACGCATTCTGGGTAAGTCATATACTGATGGACCTCCTGTTAAGCAAGCAATCAGTTTATTACAGAATGTTGATATTATGGTGAAGCGCTGATGCTGTACTAGCCTGAGTTCCTGCTGTGTGGCCGTGGTGTCCAGCGTGTCCTCCAGCTCAGATTTCAGAGCCTCCAGCTCCTCCCCTAGGTCTCTCTTGGTTTTCTCTGCTTTGTTTCGGGCCACTCGTTCTGAGTCCAGGTCCTCCTGCAGGTCTGAGATGATGCCCTCCAGCTCGCGGATCTTCTTCAATGCATTGTTCTTCTGTGCTGTCTCATCCTCCAGCCTGCAGACACACACAATGATTTTAGAACTTGAAACTTCTTCTCACATCAGTTTCTCTAATCACCATAGAAATCATATTAATACTACAATAACACAATATTTGGACTCACTTAGAGTCGAGACTAAAAGTGTGTGAGTTGCATATGTATCATCGTAGTGCTCTGAATACTGCAATCTAGGGAGTAGGGAACAGGGAGTAGGGTGTGGGTGTGTTACCGTGCTAATGCAGCCTGTAGCTCCTCCTCCTTCTTAGCAAGTTGAGCCTTTAGCTCAGCGATCTGCGCTTGCAGGTCTGCAATCTGTTCCTGCAAGTCGTTTGACTCTGACTCCAGCTTCCTCTTGAGCTTGTCAAGCTCCTGGCGTGTCTTTTCTTCTTTTTTCAAACGCACTGTAGGGCAACAATGAACACCACAAATTAACATTAGCATTATTATTTATTATTTGTAGTAATATTAATAATTCTGCATACCTTCCAATTCTGAGATCATGGACTCATGCTTGTTCTTGAGCTTGGTCAGGTTTTTAGATTTCTCCTCTTCTTCAGCCAGATTAGTACTAAAATCAGCAACACGCTCCTCTAACAGCTTCCTCTCCTACACCCACACCCACACACACACACACAAGTAAGTGAAAATGTCCAGATATACAGCCATACAGATGGTGGCCAAGGGGGCTCAATCCAGGCAGAGGATTTCTAAAGACCCAACTATAAACATTGCACCTTCAACAGTTTGTTGTTCTGGTCCTCCATCACCAGCAGGTCGTCCTCCAGTTTCTTGATCTTTCCCTCACAGGTGACCTTCTCCAGCTGCAGCTTCTGCCGTGCATCCTCCTCCTCCTCTAGGTGTTCCTCCAGTTCCTGAATATACCATCATCATCACCATCACCCATATAGACAAACACATACTCCTCATGTTCATCATCATTGATGCCAACACACCCAAACATTACCATCAGCTCTTACACAGAACACACACACAAACTTCTGATCATGAGACAAACGTATACTCTGACACCTGCAGTAATCAGGTTCTGCTCTGGTGTTATCCTTGTTGAGGAGAAGAGAAGCTTGTTATGACAGAACACATCTGGCTAAACCAGCTGTAGTTAATGGAAGAACTACTCTATCAGAGTGAAATGGAAGATGGATGACAGCCCCACAGTTGCTCGTTATGTGGTGTGATGAGTTTTCTCTGCCCATCATCGCATCACTGTATCAGTGTAACACACCTGGATCTGCTGCTGTATCTTCTTCTTGTCGACCTGCAGGGTGGCGCTCCGCTCCTCCTCCTCCTCCAGCCGTGCCTCCATTTCATGAAGGATTTCCTCCAGCTCCTGCTTCTTAGCAGCTACACGCACTCGCATCTCCTCTGCCTCAGCATAAAGCTCAGTCTCAGCCTGGAGCTGCTCCTGCAGCGCGTTCCTCTCCTCCACCAGCTACGTAAAATATCAATAATATAAAGAATATACAAAGTACAGCATTGTGAGTACATCATCAGTACTTAACATGGTTGCTCTGTGTTAAAACTGTATCCATCCTGAACACGGCAGGTGTCTCTAAATATCTGACCTGAACATCTGGCTGCGTTCTGCTCCTCACCTGTGTGTGTTTCAGTGTAATGTCTTTCAGCTCTGTCTCAAACTTCTGTGCCGAATCTTTGGCTTTCTGAAGCTCCTCCTCTTTCACACTAAGCTCCTCCTCCTGCCGTGTTACCTGGAGTAGAGGCTTCACCTGTAACAGGTAAACCCACAAACACTTAGCTCAGGCAAATACACACACACACAGCTTATCCTACAGTAGGTAAACTGACTTCTACATTAAAGTTCATTTTGTCAGTTTATTAAACACATGTTTAGACAGTCTTACACATCTTAAACATTCCAGTGTGGAGTTTGGCTTGAAATGTGTAAATATTAGGAAAATTCAAATTTTGAACAGTGAAATTGGTTCAGGTCTAACAAACACACTCTGGTGTCTGACCTTAGTGAAGAGTCTCCACCATTGCCAGTTCCTGAGCTTCAGATAAGCAGCACAGTTCCTCTGGATCACTCGCATCGCTGTGAGCTGCTGCTGACGCTTAGCAAATGCCCTACACACACACACACACACACACACACACACACACACACACACACACACACACACAGAGTCAGTCTAAGTCATACCTGTTATAAACACTCTGACCATGTGTGCTGTGTAGGTGTGATCCTCACTTTCTGGCGAGGAAGCCACGGGCCTGGGCCTGGAAAGCAATAATAATGACGGTGATCTTGAGGTCACGCTCCTCCTCCAGCTGAGCCAGAACGCCAGTTCTGAAAAAAATCTTACTCTGACCAATACGGTACAGATTAGGGTCCAGGTCCAGGTGCTTAATCTACAACAGGAAAAAAGGTGGGATTAAAGTGGGACAATAAACACTGCTGTTAATTTGTTATATAAACACACTCTACAACTTATTGTAGATAATCTGCTGGTATTTTACAGTTACTGATGTTTACACAGCTATATTTACTTTATATTTTATACTTCTATAGTTATAATTTTCACTGAATGTGTT
>JAPEKN010000023.1:2477023-2487170 GCA_028877435.1 Cathorops dasycephalus
TAACTTGTTATAGCAGTGACAGAATAGCTATCAAAAAATGCATTCCTATATTTAATAAAATTAGATAAATAGAATTTTGATAATAAAAAAAAAATTGCCTCAGTTCTCCTTTAAGTCTTTCTTCTGATGCTGAAATGTGCCTAACACTCAAACTTCCTGCCTCAGGAAAGCCACAACTTTCAACCAAAAACCTGAACTGTTTACCCGAGTCTGGACCATAATTTTGTGTCATATATTTAACATTGGGGGAGGCTGGAAACGGTACGAAACCCTTTTCTTCTGCAGCTTTAGTGTTTTCTAACCCATACTCGTTATGCACAAAATCTTTTTTTTTTGTTTCTGGATGACCCATCAGATGACAATCTTATCTTCTATTTTATTTCAGTTCTACTTCTTTTGCCTGTACCTGTCTACATGGCTTGTCTTAGTTCAGTCAGTGTTAATGAAGCAATTGCCGAGTCAAAGCCCACAGCCAATAAAATCATTTCTGCTTGTGAAACCCACCATGCTGTATGGTAAATGTGCTTGAACTGATGAGCTTAATGGCCTCTCACACATCCCTATAAAGCATCATCAAGGCCTGACTGGGCTCTTTCCAGGTTTCTGCACACTGTTAAACTCATTAAACACTGAGTGGAGTTTCAGCTCAGACAGGTGCAGGGTCTCCGTGAGAAAACATGACGGTTGGTGAACACTGAGGACAGCTGAGCCGATGTAGTTTTCACTAGCGATTTGCTTGAAGAGAGAAAAGAGGGGCTGGGAAGGGGGAGGAGAAGGAGGAGGAGGAGAAGGAGGAATGTCTCCAGCCTCTGCCTTCTCAGATTCAGACGGATTTAGATGTTTGGGAGGATCCAGATCCCACTCCGATTGCCCTGTGTGGCAAGAGGCGACAGCAGCTGAGAGCAAGATGCCGTCCAACCCCCATCTCCAGAATCTGAGATCTTCACTGTAAAACACAATGATTAGTTCTTCAAAATGTACACTTAACACACCAATACTAATGCTAATAAGAGACTTAACGACAGACAGGATAGATCAATGCAATATTTTCTCCTTTGACTTTCTTTAATTGTTAATCACGTACAGTAAAGTTCCAAAGCACTGGACAAATGCATTTCAAAGAATATCTCAAAACTGTTGCTTCGAGTCAGCTGGAGGCACGCGGAATCAGTGGACTATCTCTCCCAGCAACCTGCTGGGAGATATTCAGTGTCCCTCTCTCTTTTCCAGCATGCTACTTACTTTGCAGTGAAAGGACTCCAAATCCAAATCGTTGGCTTCATTCTAGTAGAAGCAGTAGGCATGAATGTCCTTTTGAACATTTGCCAAAATGTCCTGTATTTGGTATTTCCATGTCAAGTTGGATCTGTGCACTTTTTGGCACTGTTTTTTTGATTCTTCTAGAGCCATCACAACAAAAATAACCAATGTCCCATTTATCTCTGGATGCCTTTTATGGCTTTGATGCTAAATTACATTCCCTACATTCCTTGGTCCAAAACTAAACTCGCACGTACTTCAGAACGTCATTTCCCCTTCCAGATGACACATGGGTTACACTCCTCCCAAATACTCAAGCACATGAACACACTCTCGCTTTCTCCCCCTCCTACTCACTTTGCAAACTAAAAAAAAATGATACTGACTTTGAATCTCTTCCAAAAGAATATCAGATGAAGTGGAAGTTCCCATAATAGCATGGTGGGTATTCAGAGGTATATTCCCGGGTGTTTAGCAGCAAGGTGGACACATTGGTGGGTGTATTAGTGGATAGTTGGGACAGGTTGGGTTTTGGGTTTTTTTGGGGTTCTTTATTTGAGGAACTTGGTATATTTGTCCTTTGGGGTCAGGATAAGTTGTGCTGCCATATTACTGTGTATTTGTGGGCAGGATGGGCATATTACTGGGTATTTGTTGGTAGGGTGAGTTCATTCTGGGTATTTTGGGGCAAGGTGGGAGTATTATTGCACATTTGTGGGCAGGGTGGGCATATGACTAGGTATTGGTGGGAAGGTTGAGTTCCTTGCTGGGTGTTTTGGGGCACAGTGGACATATCACTAGGTATTTGGGAGCAGGAATGGTTCCTTGCTGGATGTTTTGAGGCAGGGTGGGCTTGTTTATATGGAAGGGTCAGCATATTATTGGGTAGTTATGGGCAGAGTGGGTTCTTTGCAGGGCTTTACATTAACTTTTTTGCTCACTGGCCACTGTGGCTAGTGGTTTTCCCGAGTCACTAACCATTCAGCCTTTTCACTAGTCACAATTTTGTTGCCAGGAAGTCACAGTTTTTTCTTCACCATGATACGTTAAAGTTCAGAAGAGCTAGATTTAATTATGAATGGCAGCGTATAATGTATCTCTACAGCAGCACTCAAGTATTCAGTGCTGTTAAGGTCGCTCTCTGTATGAAAGCATGAAACCAATTCAGACAAAAATATAAACAGAGTATTCTGTTTATTGAACTCAAATTCAAGCCCCATACAATATGAAATATCGTATAATATGAAAAATAACATTCAGTACAACTGAACTGATTCTAATATTAAAAGCCCAATTCAAAACATTTATCACTGAAAAACATTTGATGTTTTGATATGCAAGTATTGTGTGTATTATCAAGTCGTCGTTGTCGGCATCCGTCCGTCTAAGAAGACGATGGAGTAGCACGGGGGGAGGAACTGCACTTCCGCGAATGGCTAAATAAGCCAATACGCGAGTGGCAGTCCCTCCGACAGGTGGCACATACAAAGGAGGACGGCTCCTGGGGATGGAGTTCTCGCTCCTTTTGGGAGGCTCTCTTCTGGGCAAGGGCAGTGGTGCGAGCCTCCTTGGCAGTTTGGGCTCCTTTCCTCACAGCAAGGCGCCAAGCTGAACGGTCGTTAGCAATGTCTTCCCAGGTTGTAGTGGGTATCTTCGAGTACTTCAGGTCCCTTTTACAGACGTCCCTGAAACGCAAACGGGGGCGGCCAACCGGCCGAGAGCCTTCTGCCAGTTCGCCGTACAGGAGGACTTTGGGGATGTGGCCGGATTCCATGCACCTGACGTGCCCGAGCCAACGAAGGCGCTTCTCACTGAGGATGGCAAACATGCTATTCATGCCGGCGCGCTCCAAGACTTCCATGTTGGTGACTTTCTCCTGCCAGGGAATGCGGAGTATGTGACGGAGACACCTGAGCTGGAAACTGTTTGTTTCTTTTCGTGCCTGGCATAGGTGGTCCACGTCTCACTGCTATAAAGTAGAGTCCTAAGCACACAGGCCTGATAGACACGTAGTTTGGTCTGTACCAACCTCCAATAATAATGCTCCAATAATCAGCATATTCATGACTGGGATTAACTCCATAATGATCGAAAGCCCGATAAATGCCCTGATCTCCGCCCCATCCGTGTCCTCCCACTTGCTCTCGACACCATCTTTCTCTTGTTTCATCTTCACATAAGAGAGAGTTTCAGCAGCGATCTTCCTGTACGTCATTTTCAGACATTTGCTGAAAATATTCAAGTGCTCCAGCTTCTCTGACATTCAAATTCCGTGAGAGTTTTGGTCCTGCTTTTTGGCTGAAGTCACAGATTTCGCGATCTGACAGTGTGTTACTCCACCCTTCATCACCGCCACGTCTTTGACTCACCACCACAGGTGCACCTGTTCGGTTATGATCACGCACCAGTTGAGCGAGTGGTATATCATCCCCGTCGCTACTAGCCACTTCACTCTCATTTTCGAATCCTGAGAACTCACTCTCCAATGTTTCGCCAAAATACTCATTAAAAAAACTCATCACTGTTTACTAAGCGCGCAGCCATTTTGAGCGATTGTGAACAAAAATGAAAACCTTTGAGATTATCTAAAGTACAACGAGGCTAAAATCCGGTTTATATGTTTAGATTATACGAAGACATGCTATTGGTTATGAAAAACTAGAATAACCAATCAGAAAGCTTGTTTCATGTAGAGGCAAATTCAGAGTCGTCAAATGTCGCCATTATGGTGCATACACGCTGGCGTCATATGTCGTCGTCATGGGATATACATGGGGTCGTCATGTGTTGTCATTAAGGGGTAATGAGTTAAGATGTTCAAACAGGGTGTTTTTATTATTATTTATCAAAATCCAAACACAAAATATGAACTATCATTGTTTCAACGTCTTGGGATGAATGAGAGCCGTTGGTTGATGTCAGAAAATGCGTATGAGGGAAAATTTGTCTTTTTTTTCTCCTCTAAAATTATGCATTAAATTTCTAATTCAATAGAAAACAGAACACAAATAGAAAATTCTAATTCAATAGAAAACAGAATGCAAATCTGTCCTAAAAATGATATGAGCTTACATAAAATTATCATCTCAAACAGCTATGAAATGAATGTCTGATTACCCAAATGAGCACACTATATAGGTTCTAGTACACTGTCATGTAGCTCCTATGTAGTGAGCATACGTATACAGTGAATATCATCTCTTTGGATTGCTCTTTATTTCATTTCAAATGCTTCAATTTGTATCACTCATTGAATCTGTTTGTGACGAGCAGGAATCCTTTACCGTTCACCCGGTTGTCCTCTTCCCCCTCCTCCTCCATGGCCTCCTCTTCCTCTTGGTCCAGGTTGACGTCAGGCGTCTCCACCCGAATGATGGACTTGTTGAGCAGTCTGAAGGCCTCTTTGACGTGTTTGGGCTGCACCTGAATGAGGCAGAGACAGTGTGAGACAGGTGCATTGTGGGTCATCCAAGTGCACCACTTGGATGAAAAGGTGTGGTTTGGGATGTAGCCACGCTCAGCCCACCTCGTCACAGCAGTGCATCCGGGCCATGCCCTCAGACAGACGGATCATGCTCTCCAGCTGGCGCACGGTGATCCTCCAGGCTGATTTGGTCACACCGGAGCCGTCTCTCTGCCTCAAGCGCTTGTACTGCTCCACAATGAAATCCTCCGACTCTTTAGAGATCTGATAAAACACACACAGTTTTTTGCATTTAGTGCAATAATGCAATCCTATCAAGGTAGCTTTTCAGTGTGTAGAGCTTGCCAATATATCAAAAAACACATATATCATGATACTTGACAATTCTATGACACGATATAAAGGTAAACTCAGCGAGACGTGTATCAGAAAAATGTACTGTGATATAATTTATGACAATATCAATATTATCTCATCCTATTGATGAGCCCTGGATGTGTGCCTAAGTTAGCACACCCTTAATTCATAACGATGAAACCAACAAGACACTTCTGGTTATGAATTATGCACACTAAAGACAGCGCCGCATCTGTTTTCTCTTATCGAATGCCTTATTCAGGGTTGATCAGTGAAGTGGTGTGTGAGTCGCCGAGCGTGATCCTGACCTTTGGTTTAAACTGGCGGGCGAACAGCAGGTACCGCCGGATCTCGTCCAGAGTGTACAGACGTTCGATGGAGTTCTCGATCCTGGAGTGCAGGTCCACTATGCGCCTGGCTATGGCATAATCAGTCACCTGAGGAAATGACAAAGGAGAGGTTTATTTAAAATTTATGGAAGGAGTCTCCGGTGTCAGTGCTTTGTAACAGTCAGAGCTAAAGCCATAACTTTAACTTTGGCTCTACTGTGTGACACACACACACACCTCGTTGCAGTCGTCCACCAGGATAAAGAAGAGGTCGAAGCGGGACATGATGGGTGCGGTCAGGTTGACGTTCTGCTTGAGCGATTTGGCGCGGTCGTAGCGGCCGCCGATGGGGTTCGCTGCAGCCAAGATGGACGTTCGGGCGTTCAGTGTAGCCTACGAGTGAAGATACAACAAAAATGTATTCTCATGCATACAAAACATTACATCCTGCCATTATGTCCTTGGGATAAACACTGGTTTAAAGCAAACCATGCTTTGACCTTTAACCCTTACCTTGACCCCAGCTTTGGTGATGGAGATGGTCTGCTGCTCCATGGCTTCATGGATGGCCACCTGATCTCTCATCTCCATTTTGTCAAACTCATCAATACAGCACACACCCTGCACAAAGTTGTGAAATAGAGGATTTGTGTATTTTATTATCACTCCTATAATTATTCCTGTTACTGTGATTATTATTGCTTCTGTATTTACATTGTCAGCCAACATGAGAGCTCCAGCCTCGATGACAAACTCATGTGACTCTTCGTCTCTGACGACAGCGGCGGTGAGACCTGCAGCGCTGGACGCTTTCCCGCTGGTGTACACGGCACGTGGGCTGAACTCCTCCACATGCCTGAGCCAAACACCAAAATGCTCAATCAGAACAAGCTCAAAATGGCTGAATTACAATAATTATTTGTGACTGAATAAATAGAGTTGATGGTCGCAAACTCCAGATCAGTCAGTATAACTACATTAATTAGCACATAACTACAAAGACCAGTTAAACCGATTATCCGTACTGTCACAATGTGTTTCTTACTTGAGAAACTGGCTCTTGGCTGTGCTGGGGTCACCCACAATGCACACATTAATGTCCCCCCTCAGAGATGTGCCCTCCATGGTGGTCTTAGGGACACCACCGAAGAGCATGAGCAGGATGCCCCGCTTCACCTCGTCATTGCCTGGATACATGCACAAACACTTTTTATTAACTCCTAGTTTATTAGCTCCTGTTTCATTATAGCATTGTTGTTGTTTTTTTAAATACTCCTTATGCGGTGTCATGATGCTATTTAAATCAGTCAGTCTGCAAGTACCTCAACTATTCTTTTATAGCCTATAAAAATCCTACAACATTTAATTCTATTAATACACACCATATATACTTTTAACATAATTTGTACGAAACTTGTAAGTGGTAAAATAGAGTCATTTTACTATGACCTGGATGACTGAGAATCTTCACAGACAAATTTGTACGAAAACTCATCATTACCATCCTGCTTTCAGTTCACAGCCAAAGTGTTAGGACTCAGTGTCAAAAAAGAGTTGATTCCCTGAATCCAGGAATTCAAAGCAAAGAGTCAACTCAATGAAAATGAGTCGATTCCACACTCCAAAGGTTCCCAGAGACGATTCCGTGATTCCAAGCATTGAAAACAAAGTCAACTCCAAAGTCTTCCCCTCAACTCCAAAATACACTCAGCCATACAGCTGTTTCCTGATTCCAGGCACTGAAAATAAAGAGTCAACTCCAAAGAATCAGTAAATACTTGGAGTCGACTCTTTATTTTCAATCAAAGAATCAGTAAATCCTCAGAGTCGACTCTATTTTCAATCAAAGAATCAGTAGTTCCTAGCAGTCGATTCTTTATTTTCAATCAAAGAATCAGTAAATCCTTGGAGTCGATTCTTTATTTTCAGTCGAAGAATCAGTAAATCCTAGGAATCGATTCTTTATTTTCAGTTAAAGAATCAGTAAATCCTTGAAGTCGACTCTGTTTTGAACAGGGAAACGACTCTTTAGCTGTGTGTATCTTAGAGTCGAGTTGAAAGCTCTGGAATTGACTCCAAAAAGTTGATTCCACACACTATGTTTTTTTTTTTTTGTGAAGTGGCCTGTGTGTGTGTAGTGATTAATTTGAGAATGTAAATGTCTGAGTGTGTGTGCGCGTTCATGTACCATGGATAGTGGGGAAGAGGCTAGTGCACAGGTTATGGTACAGGTTCTTGTCCTGGCTCATCTCAAACACTTTATCCCACTCCTTCACCGACATCTGCTTCTTAATGCTCTCGGCCGTCTGCTCCTCGTCACAGATCTCCTTCCCGCCAAACTAAACACGAAACACAACTCACGTTATAATCACGCTATAGAACTGCGTGACGGTTGGCTGTGGAGGCCGGATCTTACCCTGGGATTAGTCGGTGCTACATGGCAGGCCAGAAAAGCCAGTCTGTATGAGAGCTCTCGGACTCCGAGAGCTTTTAGACCACGCACGCCCTCGTTCTCATAACCCTGAGATCCGGCTGTACGAGAACCAGTCTCTGCTCGGACACCTAAAACACACACAAACATTAACATGGTAAATGCGTAACTTCATGATACTTGTCATATTATACTGCCCACTTTATACTGTGCTACTTTATAGTATATTTAGAAATAATTATATGTGGAAAATCCATTTGTGTTTAGCAGTTATATCTAACCAAACATTCAGATCAGCTTTGCAATGTTTTATATCACATAAGATCACATCCCTGAAATTAAAAGTGCAATAAGTGATTTTGGTGGACCATCCTGTCTCGGTTAAGACCATCAAACCTAGCTTATGTAGCTTTGTCTAGCCCACCTGGATCCCGAATGAAAATGCGAATGCAAAGGGGCGGAGCTTTCTGAATTGACAGGCAACATGATTGACAAGTCCTTCGACATCATCATTTGTTCATCTACTTCTAAACATAACCCCAATGCTCATAGCTGATTATCCGGAGCATGAAGATCGATACCTGGTGTAGCGAGCTGGGACACATCAGGCACGACGATGAGGCAGCCGATGAAGTCGCACTTATCTCCGGCCTGTGCTGACTCCACTGCTTCGGCTCTCAGGATCACCTCCATGCTCCGTGGAATGGATCCTCGTGGCAGCTCAGCCTGTGTCTCCTGGATACGCACCTGGTTTCCAAAGCAACACCTCAGCATCAGCACATGTAATTATCATTACATATCAGCGTTTGAACTAAGACGGATTTCTTATTCAGGTTTCCAGCAACCCTTTCATCTCAGACCTTTTGGAAGTCGATGAACTTGGACTTGTTGGTGTCGAGCAGGAAGCGACGGCGGTTGTTGCACACCGGGTTGCGGCAGATGCTGGGCTGCGTGTATTTAAACTGCTGCTCCACATCTTTGATGACGCTCTGGCAGTCCAGGCACAGGAAGGTGCCACTCACCAGCTCGGGGTGCACCGGGTGTGTACGTACCACCTGCCCGCTGATCCGCACTAGAGACCCGATGCGCAGCGTGGTCAGCTCACGGATCCTGGAGAACCGCACAAGAACTTTTAAAATTATTACTTGTCACCACACTGTACGAAAATAAACAAAACCATGGCCAAATTGATTTTCATTTAAAACTAAGAAGTTTATCCGTTCTCCTTACTTGTGCCTGGTTGGCAGATCCTGAATGGACACGTAGAACTCCTTAGTAACAGGAACATTCCCATGATCCCGGGCAAAGTTACGCACAGCACGGCACAGGAAGGGGTAGATTCTACAAGTAGGGGGGAAAAAAACAGGTTATCATGTTCATCAATCGAGTGCTTAAACATAAGAAAAGGAAAAACTCTGCGTTAGTCTTAATACCTGTAGAACTCCTCCTGGATAATGGTTGCCAGTTCTTGGTTAAATCCCTCCAAGTCAGTAAAGCTCACCAGAAGCGTGTTGCGCTCTGGACGGATCAGTTCCTCCGCATCACGCAAATACTTCAACTCGCCATCGCTGTTCTGAAACCTGAAAAATAATATGAAGGTTAATCGTGTCACACATGTCGACACTGACAGACAGTTTGAGTTACAGTCATACGAACATTACTCTAATATAACTCAAACCGTTATTCTTGTTTCTACAGCTTTCTTGGGTAACTAATCAGTAACTTATGGTTAGTTAACCAATTACCCATCAGTTTAATCTCATGTCATTCGTAATTATTTTATCTCAACGGAGACAGCGTTGGTCCTCCACAGTAGTGGTTCTCACAGTGGCAGGTCTGTGAAGTATAAACAATATGTGTCGGATTTTGCTGTTGTTGCAGTAATGAACTCAGTCTATAAATAAAGTCAATTCTGTAACTAATATCCAGTTCATGTGATCTGTGAGTGGAAATGTCATGGATAAGTAGCTGAATAAGGCAAATAAAAAATAGTCATTGATCTAAATGTGCACATGCACTTTTCTGTAATCTGCAAAAGTTAAAATTATTTATATTAGTTGTGCAGTAGACCTAAATGCTTATTCATTAAAGGAGATATGCAGAGCCATGGCCTTACTTTTGTTTATAAATACCTTGAGACCTCAAGAATGGCACAGGAATAGTTTTCAACTTTAACAATAAATCTAATATAGCAATTTTTACGATTAAAGTGATTCATATAGGTAGCAGCCTGAGTGAATGACCTTGACGTCTGTGACATCACAGCGGGAAGTCTATCAGTCTCATCGCCATTTCCACTATACTAAAACACAGAGCTGACTGCAACTCCGATCCTCCATTTTGAGC
>JAPEKN010000023.1:4912392-4922478 GCA_028877435.1 Cathorops dasycephalus
GGATTAGGAATGGGATGTCACTTAAGCTCATATGTGAGTCAAGGCAGGTGAGCAAATACTTTTGGCAATATAGTGTATCTTGTTCCCTTGCATGGCTAAGCTAAGGTGGCTATGAATTAATGATCTCATTCCCATGACTGGCAACACATTAGGATCTTGTTCCTACACTTCAATAAATCCTGGCCATGTATCATTTTTATTAAGTAGGGACATCAACAGTAGGACTTATAATCTGATCCTTCAATATTGATCTACATTTATCTACAATAAGGGGATATGTTATATATATATTTTTTAAGTTTTGCATTTAGAATGTTTGTTCAGTGACGATATATTTACTGAAACAATTACTCTCCTTTCCTCCCTCAACAACAAAGATTGATCTTGATTACAACCAGTTTCAATGGGCACCAGTAAATGTGCCATCCAAAGTTGCAACAGGAGGTAGTTATGAGTCTGTTACCAAAACTATGAAGACAACTTCCTCTACCTCTGCCTCTTCATCTGCCCATTATGAAACCACTGAGCAATTTCCTCCTCCGCCACCAACCGCTGACCCCCTCCAGGTCCCTGTTGAAGTCCCAGAGCGTTGTACTTCTCCCCAGCCACTTGATCAACATGTTCTCCAAAAATATCCAATCAGCAAGGAGCAGTATTCCAAGCAGAGGAACCTCTATGAGCTGAAACGCTTGTACAAGCATATCCATCCAGAGGTGCGCAAAAACCTAGAGCGGGACTTCATTACTGAAATGGAGCGCTCTCACATGGACAGTGATGAGGAAGTTAGCGGCGATGTGCAGCAAGTGCGCTACGTGTTTGAGAACAATGGCAGCAGTCCTGGGAAATGTATGAGCCCCGAGAGAGAGTATCTGGAATGGGATGAGATTCTGAAAGGTGAGGTGCAATCTATGCGTTGGATGTTTGAGAACAAGCCACTTGATGCCATCAAAGATGACACGCCAGATGAGAACGAAAGCCGAAACATCGCGCAGCAGGAAATCATTGCTGGGAAAGATGTTAAATATACAACTTGGATGTTTGAAACACAACCTATTGATGCTCTGGGAACAGAAACCCCCGACTCAGTAGAGCATAGTAGAAAACTAACAGATCTAGCAAGAGGAGATGTGCAAACTGCGACCTGGTTATTTGAGACGCAGCCTCTGGACTGTATGAATAAAATTTACCAAGAGGATGACGAAGAGGAGCAGGTGGTGTATACGAAAGACATTGCAGGAGGAGATGTAAAAACTGCCAGATACTTGTTTGAAACTCAGCATCTTGATTCCCTTGGCCACACCGAGACAATTGATGAATCGCACTTCCTACAACTGAAGTCAGAACTGGAAGAGATTAAAGGTGAAGTCAAAACTACAACAAAAATGTTTGAGACACAACCTTTGTGTGTCATTCAGGGAGATTCTGGTGAGATGTTGGAGATTACAACTGTGCGACGTGAAGAAACCGAAAAAGGTGATGTAAAAACATCCCGCTGGCTTTTTGAAACCCAGCCGCTGGACATGATCAACAAAGACCCAACTAAAGTTAAGATCATTTGTGGAGTGTCCATGGAAGAAAACTATCAGGGTGGGGTGAATCGAGGTAGGTGGCTTTTTGAGACAAAGACCTTGGATCAAATCAAAGATGAAGAATTGGAAAACACCAAAACTCAAAAAGAGGAGATCATAGGAGCAGATGTTAAGAGACATTGCATGGTCTTTGAGACACAGCCCATGGATACTTTAAAAGACCATACCAATGCCAGGCCATCTGAACCAGAAGAGATCATTGGGGGTGATGTAACATCAGCCAGGCATTTGTTTGAGACCGTGCCAATGGAAAATCTGAAGGACTTGCCTGAAGTTGGGAAACTCCAAAAGGTTGTTGCATTGGAGGAGGAGAAAGGTGATGTGAGGCATCAGAGATGGTTATTCGAGAGTAAGCCTCTTGAGCAAATCAGGGAGGACAAAAAAGAAATCACACGAACGGTTAAGCTTCAGGAGATAGACAGGGGCGATGTCATCAACTGCAAGGAGATATTTGAGACCATGGATCTAAGTAAGTGCACGGACACACACAAGATAGCAGTGGAAGGTGTCACGAGTGGATCGGTGAAATCAAACAAAGTACTCTTTGAATCCACACCCTTGTATGCTGTACAGGACAGCTCAGGACATTACCACGAAGTCAAAACGGTACGACGTGAAGAAATTGTCAAGGGCGACGTACGAAGCTGCAAGTGGATGTTCGAGACTCGGCCAATCGACCAGTTTGATGACAGTCTAAACAAATTCCAAATTATCAAGGGGATTTCAAAACAGGAGATTCAATCAGGGGATGTCAAAACAGCCAAATGGTTGTTCGAAACTCAGCCTCTTGATGGGATCAAATATTTCAGTAGCATGGAAGAAGAGGAGACCAGAATGAGCAAGGCCACTGAGATCCAAAAGGGTGATGTCAAAACTTGCAGGTGGCTGTTTGAGACTCAGCCGATGGATGAGCTATATGAGAAAGCGGAGGTAAAAACAGAGGACAACACAGAGATCCATAAAGGTGACGTTAAAACCTGTACCTGGCTTTTTGAGACCCAGACCCTTGACAGTATCAAAGATGAATCTGAAACCATCTTAAAAACTTGTACAGTCAAACAAGAGGATGTGCAAGGCAAGGATGTACGTCTGGCCCGCTTCCTCTTTGAAACTGAAAACCTGGAGAATATTCAAGGAGGTGAGGATCAGAGTAACTTTAAACGAGTCACACAGATCGATATCCAGTCTGGAGATGTATCAAGAATGAAGTATATATTTGAGACCCAGGCACCTGACATCATGACCTCCACTTCTGAGGAGACCATGCAGAAGCTAAAGTCTCGTCAGACTGAGGACATCCAGAAAGGAAATGTTGTCAACTGCACCTGGATGTTTGAAAATCAACCAATTGATTCCATCAAGGAGAACACTGAAGAATCCAAAGAGGTGCGTACAGTGACCGATGTTCAAGGAGGGAATGTTGACAAAGGTCGTTTTATCTTTGAAACCTATTCCCTGGATAAGATTCAAGAGGATTCTTCCGAGACGGAGATCAGCAAACTTCAGCGCATCATACGAGAGGAGATTGAAAAAGGAGACGTGAAAAACTACACCATGATGTTTGAGACCCAACCGTTGTATGCTATTCGAGACAAAGAAGGACACTTTCATGAAGTTACTACAGTCACGAAAGAGGAAATTCTGAGAGGTGATGTCATCGGGGCAAGATGGTTGTTTGAGACAAAGCCGCTAGACTCGATAAAAGACGAAGATGAGGTGTATCTTATCAAAGCTGTTACTGAGGAAGATGTACAGAAAGGCGACGTTACTACAGCAAGGTGGAGGTTTGAAACACAACCGCTTGATGAAATTTCGGAGGATATGAAGGTTACTCTAAAGACAGTTGCAGATATTAAGGGCGGAGATGTTAAAACAAACATGCGGCGCTTTGAAAACGACGACGTCTCTCAGAAATACATCAGAACCGTTAGTGTAAGTGAAATACAAAAAGGTGACGTGAGAAGTGCCACGTGGATGTTTGAAACACGTACAATTGACAAGATCCGTGGAGAGGGATCCGAATACGACGATATGGAAAAAGTGACACGAGAGGAAGTGCTGAAGGGTGATGTTAAACAGTCAGTGTGGCTTTTTGAAAAAGAGCCTCTTGATCGCATCAAGGACAGCGATGGAACAGAAATCATATTTGCTCGTGAGGAAATTCCCAAAGCTGACGTCAAAACGACGACATGGCTTTTTGAAACTACTCCGCTGACCGAGTTCAACGAAACCAACGTAGAGAGGACCGAGATCATCGGCAAAAGTGTCAAGGAGACGTTAGAGGAACTTTACAGTCAGAAAATGGTGGACTCCCATGGGATAATTATAGAAGCAGATGAGATTGGCGATGTTAGGATGGCCAAGTACAAACTGCTGAATCAGGAGACTCCAGAGATCCAGAGAGAGGAGGTTATACGAGGAGACCTGAATAACATCATGATGAACCTGCTCAATAGACGCGAGACCACAGAGAGAGGTATCACCGTTGATGCAGAGGAGAGGGGAAATATCAACACAACTGTCAAACAGCTCTTTAGTCAAGATAAAGACGTCAATATTGAGAAGGAAGAAATCGTTAGAGGCGACATACAAGAAGCGATCAACAACCTGCTAAAGAAGGATGGGACAGCCAAACGTGGTATTTTAATTCAGGAAGATGAGAAAGGAGACGTGAGGATGACCATATATTCCCTGTTGAACAAGGAAGAAGAAAGTGGACTTGTAAAAGAGGACGTTGTTAAAGGAAACGTCCGTGGGACTCTGCATAGGCTATTGTACAACAGTGATGCCAAAGACCAGTCCTCTAAAATACAAATAAGTGATACAGAGAGAGGTAACGTGAGTTTCTATTCAACTTGTATCGAGTCTGGAGCGCTGGACTACCTTCGACAACTTCAGTTAGGATCAGATGAAACGTATAATGAAGAAACAAGTAAAGAAAAGATTATTGGAGGTGATGTGGAGCATACAAAATTGATCCTGAAGAACAGTCGTCATGCAATTGGACGAACTGTGGCTGAAGACGATATTGTTCCTGGGGACGTTCACAACACCGTGCAAGTTTTTATGATGGAACCAGTCCTGTCTTTGCACAATGTTGAGAAGGAAGAAATTGTAAAGGGAGACTTGAGAGCGGCACTTGACTCACTCACACAAGCAGTGAATCAGCACAAAGTTGTTGAAAAAGAGGAGGTGGTCAAAGGCGACATCAACACCACACTCAGATCTTTGGAAGAAGCCCAGAACCAACTCAAAGAAATGGAGAAACCTGAGATTGTCCGTGGGGACATCAGGGGTGCCCTTGAAAGTCTTGAACGATCAACCACTGCCAAGACTGAAGTAATTATTGAGGATGTAGTGGCTGGTGATATTAAGGGAACTTTAAAATCCCTTGAAGAGGCAAAGCAGGTAGTAAAAGAGGTTGAGAAAGAGGAAATCGTTCGAGGTGACATCCAGGCAGCTTTACTGAATTTACAAGAAGCATCTACTGAGAAGAAACTCATCCAGCATCAAGTGAGTGAGCAGGGTGACGTGAAGGGCACCATCCAGCTCCTACTGGAACCAGTCTCCTCACCACAGTTGCAAAGAAGAGCGAGCACAGAAGGCGATGTTAAAATGTCAATAAAATCGCTTTATGAGCAAGAACAAACCCAGATAGATAAGGAGGAGGTGATCAAGGGAGATGTTCATGAAACCATCAAATGTCTTATGAAGAAGAAAGAACAATCAAGCCACAAGTCAAAAGTAAATCCTCCCAGTAGAGTTAAATCTTCCAAAAGTATTTCTCAGGAAGAAGTTTGTGAACGCCCTGCTACACCCAAGGTTGAGCCCTCAAATCCACACTCTTCAAAAAATCTGCCCAAAAGAATTGAAACAGGTGTGAACACACAGAAGCAAACAGAGGTCAACACTAATCAATGTCAGATCTCAACTCGAGAGCAAAGCTCTGAAACCAAACATATGACATCAGTTGGTCAATCGGAATCATCCCAGTTCTCACAGAAGATAAATGTAAAGGAGCAGCAACAAAAGCAAAAACAAAACCCTGGTCCTGCAATCATAAAGAAACGTGTGGGAAAACAGACAGGTGAGAAAAAAGCTGAAAGTGCTGCTGAGTGTGACACAAAAGAAACAAAAGCAACTGAAACCGCAAAGCAAACACAAGAAATAAAGACAGTCACGCAGGTTCAGACCAAAGTAACAACAGAGCACACCGCCATTACACAAAAGAACACCAAGAATTTATCATCAGAACAAAACGTGAAGAGTCTAAAGACTGAGCAGAACATCAAGAGTCTGAGCCGCAACCTGAATCCAAAGGGAATGATCAAAAAGAAATCTCAACCAGAAATTCACTTCCCCCCTCCTCCAACCTCTCCTCCACCACCTTCCGAGTCCGAGTTCTCTCTTCCTCCTCCTCCATCTCCAGTCACAGAGCCTTTTATCTCTCCTCATTCTCATCTGGCCATGACGCAGGATAGTGACCCTTCCCTTCCACCACCTCCTCCCCCTGCCACTGAAGCAGAGGCTGAGTTCTTTCCCCCACCTCCCCAAGACTTCCTCCCACCTCCACCATCGCAACAAGAACTCAACTCAGCGACTCAGCCAAATCTTGGAAAGCCAAAGGGCCGACCTCTATTCAAAATGCCTAAGCCTGAGCCTCCTAAGCAGACAGATCCACCCAAGATTAAGTGGCAGAAAAAACAAACTGCTCCTGCTCCCCCACCACCACCACCTCCTCCACAACCACCTGTGCTTGAACAGACGGAAAAAGAAGCAAAACATACTGCAACAGTCACAGAAACCAAAGCAAGGGACAAAAAGCATGATGTAAATATAAAGTCAACTGAGATGCCACTTCCACCAGTCACTAAAGTTCCCTCAAAAATCCCAGTGCAGATACCAGAGCCGGAGGAACCCCCACGACCTAAGAAAATATTTATTCCTCCAATTAAACTTCCTCCATCCCCAGAGCCTGCTACTGAGCCAAAGCCCAGACCTTATGCAAGGAAATTCAAAACACCGCTCATGCTGGCAGAAGAAAAATACCGCAAACAAAGAGATGAAGCTGAGAAAAGTAAGACAGGATCTACTCCAACATCTCCTGAAAGCATCAAGATTGAGGACTTGGATGTGGTGAATACGGAAGCAGAGTTGACTACAGACAAACTCTCACAGTCACAAATTACAGTGGAAACACAGCAGGTACATCCTAGTGAACCAGAGCCAGTCACGGTGCCCAAAGGGCCAGCTGCAGGAACACCAGAACAATCTGCCCCAAAAACAGCTCACCCCCAGCCCCTACAAAAGGTCCCTACAACCTTTCAATTGAGCAAACCTTCCTTTCCCAAAGTAGGTAAGAAAACTGCTGTTACTACAGATAAAAAGCAAGCGATCCAAGCTACAGCTGAAATCAAAGTTCAGCCAACATCACTAATCCCTCCTTTACCAGCAACTGAGCACCTTGAAAATGTAAAGGCAAGTTCTCACACATCTACATCCAAGCAAACCATCACACAAGTTGAATCTAAGCAACAAATCTCAGCAAATATTCAGTGTCAACATACTGGCTCTATAAAAGCTGAAGAAACTGTAACTGAAGAAATGAAGAAGGCTCCCCCACAACCGACAAAGATCCCAAAAGTGACCCCAAGCTTCAAAGTTAAAACATTTAAGATGCCCAGTCAGGAGAAGCTGGAAGAAAAGAAGGAATCAACCCAGAAAGAGCAAACAGTTATCTCTCAGGTCTGTGCAGATCAGGTTTCCTCCAAAATGGAAAAGCAAGAGCAAGTAGACCAAATCACCAAGGACATAAAGCTGGAGATAGATCTGAAAAAAGTCAAACAAAAGCCAAAAAAGCAACTGCCTACTGTGGCACCAAAACCATCAGTGGAGATGCATCATATTCTACCAGCCGTGTCTAAGGAGGTTCTTCAGCAAGGGTCAGGACAAACAGTTATTCAATCTCAACAGACTATTAAGGAGGAACATGTTCTGGTACATGAGGAGAAGGTCAGTCAGAGCTCAGTTCAACAGCAAAATATTCATCAAAAGGGAAAATTTCAGATCAAGAAACAAATAAGGGGTTCTGAAATACCAGCAGGTGAGGTGGAGGCTAGTAAACAGCACTCACAAAAAGAATCCTACCAGATGGAGATTAAGGAAACTGCAGCTGAGACATCAGATATCCAGAAGCATGAGGAGATGCAAAAATTGCTGAGTCACATCAAGGTTATGCAGGAATCAGGGGGGAAAATGGATGCCAAGTCAGTCAAAATAATGTTGAGTATGATCCCAGAATGGTTGCTCGGAGCTGCCGAGAAGGTAGAACTAAGCCGTGCACAGTACAACAAGCAAAGACTTCAGGAGATCATCATGTATGTGAGGAACCTTGCTCAAATAAAACTTACTTTTTTAGAGGCAAATTTGGCTGCACTGGAGAAGACAGAGTCTAAGCCAGTAGAGGAGAATAAAGCTGTTGGTGGCACAACACAGAAAATATCGAAAATAAGCATTGGTTCAGCTAAAGTGGAATCGCAGAAAAAAACGACTGTTCAAGACATTAAAAGTACAGAGTTCAAAACAATGCCTCCAGAGCTTAGGATGAGAACACCATCTCCTACATATATTTGCATTGAGACTGCCAAAAGAACAGACTCTCCTCTGCAAGTTACCCCCTCTCCTCCACCATACAGGTCAGGTGCCACCCCAACACCCCCACCTCGTTGGTCTGAAACCTCTACAAATATTAGCCGAGCTACACCATCTCCAACTATTAGTCGCTCAGAGAAGCTAGCCAAACTAAGAGACACAACTGCCAAGCTCTCTCATGGTGCATCCCCTCTTTCAACTGCTTTGCCTGAGCAAGTTATTGTGCAAGGTCAAATGGAGGAGTCTCACTTGTCCAGCCACCAGGAAATCAGTTTTGAGACCCACCTGATGGAGTCATCTATGCTGCAGTCATCCGTGGAGTCCAATGAAGACTCCGTGAGGAGTGTTAAAGACAAGAAAGAGTTTTTTGAGGAGGCTCAGAAGGCAGAGATGAACCGCCACTATATGCGGAAAGATCCTATTGATATCCCAGACCGCCTGGGGCCAGAAGAGGATGACGAGAAGGAGATTCCTATTGATGTCCATGACAGATTGAAAGAGGACATGCCCAGGGTTGACCTGTCCAGACTTGTCAATAAATTTGAATCCCCACAGCCCAAAGTGTATATAAGGAAGGATCCAATTCTTATTCCTGAGAGACTTGGTAGTGATACTGAGGATGCAGAGCATGAACCAGAGAAAAAACCTTCCCAAGTGGAAGAGATGCCATCCTTCGATATCAAGGCCCTGAAGAATGTTTTTGAAATGGGTGACCAGGCCCACCAATACCTCAGAGAGGACAGAAAGAATCTTGAGATGCGGGAGGAATCGACAGAACCCACTGGGTTCTCTGAGAAAAACTCTGTTACAGAGCATTTCTCAACCGTTGATGAGTTTGGCAACACGGTGGTGGGATCAAGGAGCCATAGTACCTCGCATTCTCAGAGTGTGACCACACGTCGTGATCCACCAACATATGCAGATGTGGTACGAGGGAAGGTTCATGTCCTGGATGTTCCACCTGAGGCTTCAGCAGAACAACTTCTGAAGAATTTCCAGCAGTCTTGGGCAGATAGTGAAAATGTTTTCAAGAACCTGGGATTCAGTGTCTCGGAGCAGCATACCTCTCAGAGTGCATCACATCAACAGCGCACTGTCGTCACTGGTAAAATTGTGTGATGAGGCATGGAAACACTAATGAGTGTAAGGAGTGTTTACTAAAACATCACTGGTGTGATTGTAAAGTGTTGGTAAATAGGAATTTTGAATCATTTTAAAGCGATTTTCCCACTGGGTTTTACTTTGATTTAAATAACTACTAGCTGTTGTGGAAATTTGTTTGAATGCATTGTACAGTACTACTCCAGTAACTCGCGTGTTTGCACATTTTACTTGTTCTTGGTGTTGCTCCGCTAGCCCATTAACATGATGACTGCTATTGACATTGCTTGTATTTATATTATATTCTAAAATTTTAATATAGTATTTAATTTCCATTTATCGCCCACTTTCTCTCTTACAGAAAATAAGGGTGTCAGACAACGAACTATGTCGGGTATGTCGGAGGAAGGTGTATCCCATGGAGTCGCTCATAGCAGACAAACAAAACTTTCATAAAAGCTGCTTCAGGTGTGCCCACTGTAACAGCCAGCTCAGGTAAATCATCATTACATCAGTGGCATTTTTACATTACATTACATCTTAACCAGTTTCATGACGTAGTCACCTGGAATGCTTTTCAATTAGCAGGTGTGCCTCGTCAAAAGTTAATGAGTGGACGAGTTTCTTGCCGCCTTAATGTTTTTGAGATCAAATAGTAAATAATAAAAATACAAATACAACCCCGATTCCAAAAAAGTTGGGACAAAGTACAAATTGTAAATAAAAACGGAATGCAATAATTTAC
>JAPEKN010000023.1:9170923-9181360 GCA_028877435.1 Cathorops dasycephalus
GGTGTACCCCGCCTTTCGCCCGTAGTCAGCTGGGATAGGTTCCAGCTTGCCTGCAACCCTGTAGAACAGGATAAAGCAGCTAGAGATAATGAGATGAGGAATAATGTAGTAATGTACTTTCATGGATAGTGCATATCCAAATAACTGGTTGGTGCCAGGCCATGATCTTGCAAACCCCCAACTGCCTTTTCTGTCCTAGGCTGTCTTGTGACCACATACATCCTGAAACTGATATGAAATAAAGTCTCATGCCAAATTCTTTGCACAGCTCAGAATACCTCACTAAGAGTGGAGTAGAGCATGAACCATAGTATTTAAAGTCTTTCAAAGCAGTTTCCAAAAGGCAGTCACCATTTCTCTAGAAATGACCATTGCAACCCTTGTCCGTTATGAGTTTTATAATAATAATCTAGCAATGATGTAAACCCTTCTGCTTTTTGCAACTGTTAAAAACATGCAAACAGCTTTTTTTTTTTTTTTTTTGAGTGCCCAGGAACCATAATGTTTGGACGCAGAAGCCTTTATTTATACGGTCACACTTGTTCATTCTTTCCTGTCATACACACTCCAAGCACTTAACCACCTTCCCTGCTGTTACTCTATGAGGAGAGACGCGGAAGGAAAAAGGGGCATGCAGGCCTGGAAAAGAATGGGCAAGTGGGAATAGAAAGGGAATTTAAAAACAGAAACAGGAAATCAGGGCTGCAGAAAAAAAGTGGAGAATACATCCTCTGTTTTACTTTGTCCTCTCACTCTTTCCCTATTCATGCACACAGCTTGTACGTTTGACGATGAGCCAGAAGTCTCTTTGACGAGGGTCACATCAGAGGGTCACTTCATTCTCATCAGATTTTTTTTTTTGTAATTTTTTTTTCCCTTGAATGTCTCTTGCTCTCAATCACTTTTTATTCTCCTGCGGCAGACCCAGCTCTGAAAAATATGACCCCTCTAGATTTAGCTGCAAAATGGAGGGCCATGGGCTCTAGGCCAGAGCAATTTGACATTCAGCCTGTGTATCAGATGCTATTTCAGCTAGATTGGGTGTCTCTGCTTCTGTCTGGATTTTCTGCTTAAGGTGGACTGCAATCAATACAGAACATAAAGATGAATGAGAGGCTGAGAGCAAGTGAGAACCTTAAATGATGGGAGGGGGGGATCCTGTGTTAAACTAACCTGACCTTCACTACAAGACAAACACTGTGGTCTATCAATGCTTAGTTTCCTTTGCATAGCCGAATCTGAATTAAATAAGTGGACCTGATTTAGCGTGTGAGGAAGGCTTGTTTTGGAGCCTCATAAAAGGAATGACTTTAAAATCCCAATATTTCTAATGAAGTTTTCTCTTTTTCTCAACCCCACCCCCCTACCCTCCCTTCCTGTTTCTATTTAGGATGAAAATGCGACGTCACAGAGTGTTTTTGCTTTGCACCGTGGGGCTGTGTGTAATTTCTTTCCTGCACTATTACAAGGCCCTGCACTACGTGTCTCTGCTACGGGAACTTACAGCACCCTACCCAAACATCAAGTCTTTTATAATGGTGACTGGATTCTTCTGGAAAGAGAAGGCCACCCCACTGTCCAGTGCCTCTCCAGAAGAGGGACCCCCACCAGTCCTTAGAACCTTGGAGACCAGGCATCAGGTACATGAAGAAACCAAGGGCATGGGTGCAGGAGTGTTGAACATGGCTGAAGAACCCAGAGCACCACAGCCTTGGGTGAGACCAGAGGAGCTGCAACACGAAGATTCAGATCCTGAGGTAAAGAAAACGGCTGCTTTTGTATTTTACTATGATGTCCAGAAGGCTTTATGTATGTGAAATGCATGCGTATATACACTGTATGGCTAAAAGTGTAAATGGACACCTGACCATCACACCCATATGCTTCTTTAACATTCCATTCCAAACCATGGGCATTAATATGGAATTGGACTGCCTTTTGCTGCTTTTGCAGCCCCCAATCTCCTGGCAAAGCCTTCCACTAGACTTTGAAATGTAGCTATAGGGTTTTGGCCACAAAAGCGTTAGTGGGTGATGGGATGAGAACACCTGGGGAGCAGTTTTGTTCCACTTTATCCCAAAGATGTTCAGTAGAGTTGAGGTCAGGGCTATGTGTAGGTCAGTCAAGTTAAAACACCAACTTTGGTATACCATGCATTTATGGACCTTGCTTTGTGCACAGGTGCATTGTCATGGTGGATTGAGCCAATTCCCTTAGTTATGGTGAAAGAAAATCAGTTCTACAGCTTAGACATTCCAAGAAATTGCGCCTCCAACGTTGTGGCAAGAGTTTGGGGAATCTCCAAATATGGGCAAGATGATCAGGTGGCCATATAGTGTAACTTGTAGCCATGTTTCAAACTTTGACTTTTTTTTTTTAATTGCCTGTTGAACGGGAGCAGAAGGAAGACATGAAATTGATCATGTGGCAACCCAGTAACGCAGTGCACCAGGGAGTGGATGTTGTGAGATCAAATTCTCCCAGCGTGGTAGTGAAGAAGCAGGAACCCCAGCATGCATCCACTCCAGACCCCATCATGTTTCTGGGTGACATACACAAGCGCCACTTTACCCTACAAGAGGACAGCACACCCTACTTTGTCCGCACCAAAGCTGGCGCTCGGTGTTTCCGGCAAGGGACAGAGATAGTGCCAGCAAGAGATGATTCTGGGACTGGCAAAGGTAAGCCTACACTGGCTGGGGTCCTTCATAGGAACATCTTACAAATTGCAGAGGACTCCAATGCGCGATCAAAACTGTCAGAAGACTCTAGTCCCAGCCGAGTGAAGCCCAAACGTGGCAAGCGTCTTGTAAAGTGCGTATGCCGTTCTGGTTGGCATGGTCCCTACTGTGGAGTGCCTACAATGGTGTACCACTCAAACCTGCCAACTAAAGAGAGACTGACCCCTCGTGAGAAGCCACGACGTGTAATTAATGCTATTAACATTAACCATGAGTTTGATCTGCTCCATGCCCGCTTCCATGAGCTGGTTGATGCTGTTGATCTCTTTCTTATATGCGAGTCTAACTTCACAGCGTACGGAGAGAGGCGTCCGTTGAGCTTCCTGCAACTCTTGCTCAATGGCACTTATGACTACATGCGTCATAAGATCCTTTATGTATTTCTGGACCACTTTCCTGAAGGTGGTCGGCAGGATGGCTGGATTGCTGACGACTATCTGCGCACTTTCCTTACACGGAACGGCATGAGTCGAGTGCGGGGTGCACGGCCTGACGATGTTTTCCTCATCAATGACGCTGATGAGATCCCAGCCCATGAGGGCATTCTTTTCCTCAAGCTGTTTGATGGCTGGACTGAGCCATTTGCCATCCACATGCGCAAGTCACTCTATGGCTTTTTCTGGAAGCAGCTTGGCTCTCTTGAAGTGGTTTCAGGATGCACAGTGGGGATGCTGAAGGAGGTCTACGAAAATGATGGCATTCGCTTGCGCCGGCGCGAGTACTATACCATGCCTAATTTCCGCAAATATGAGAATGACACAGGACACATCCTGGTGCAGTGGTCAATTGGAAGTCCGTTCCACTTTGCCGGATGGCACTGCTCCTGGTGCTTCACGCCTGAGGGCATCCACTTCAAACTCATATCTGCCCAGAATGGTGACTTTCCCCGTTGGGGCGACTATGAGGATAAGCGGGACCTTAACTACATTCGTGAGCTGATCCGGACTGGGGGTTGGTTTGATGGCTCTGTTCAGGAATACCCTCCCACGGACCCTAAAGAGCACATGTATGCCCCAAAGTACATGTTGGACAATTATGAGAACTATCGCTACCTTCTGGAGAACCCTTATGTCAAGCATCCCAATATGAGTGCGGGGTAAAGGGGAGACAGGTGGGGTTTAGATGTAGTTCATCTGAATAATAAAGGAAAATAAGGTCCATTTGGAAGTTATCAGGGGAGGAAGGGAACCAAACTCTGCCTACATCCTTTCCCCCCTTTTCTTACTTATTGGATCAAACCCCAAAGGTTAATTACCATCATCCAGTCCCTGGCAGGGAAGGGTGGGACCAGCCATGGCAATGGATGAACATAAGTGATTTATTTTCTTTTTTTGGTTTCTGTTTGCTCAGTGGATATGCAGAGTCTATCAAGAGACTGTATCAGATCACTCCATTTGTGATGTTTATTATGCGCTGACCTTTTTGTGTGAGAGATAAAAAGAATGTGTATGTTTGTGATTGGCCTTCATGGTTCTTGACGCACTCATTTTTGCTTGCAGTTTTGAAAAATCAAAACCATACGGATTTATTATTTTGACTTCTCCTTCCTAAAATCCACACTTGGCCAAGTGCAGCATTCAATGGAGCATTTTCTGTATGAATGAAAGAGGAAAAGGGTTCTAAATTTGGTCTGAATCACTTTCTGAATATGTGAACCATTGGGTTTAGTTAATGCAGCACTTTCGGTCCAGATTCTGCACTGATTGCTGAAGCCAGTGTGGTGATGTACTTTTGCACTCTTGACCAATGGCATGAAGTGCCCTCAGAGTTCAGTTCAGTATGGAGAAAGAAAAGTGGCTCAGATATTGGCGACCGTGTTGGTCATGCATGCAGAATGCAAGAGAAAAGGGGAATGGAGCAGGGAGTAAAGGGTTGGTAGAAGTAGAGAAGGCAAGAGTAGGTCTCTGTTCCCCTGCCTGAGTAGAACCAAATACATTATGGATGCTTCAGCACAGCAGGAGACCATTTCAGTTGAAGAGTAGGCCACAGAGGAAAAAAGAGAATAGTCCTTCGTCCCTTTCTAGCCTTCTCTCCCAGCTTGTCTCTGTGTCGTAAAGCAGATTTGGTATGAAATGTTTGGCCATGTAGACCACAGAAATTGAAGTTATTGGTTATACTGACGCACCTACTACAGCGTTTGTCAGGCTATGGGAACTTTTACAAAAAAGTATTGTGATTTTACACAATCCTGACAAAGCAGGACAGTCTGGAATGGGAATGAGATTGGAACCTTTACAAGTCCCGCTCCAAATTAGCATGATCTGTAAATTTGATGGGGAATGGATGCATTTAAAAGGCCAGTGATGAATTCTACATCAGGTGCCATAGGCGATGGAAAAGTTGGGAGCCCAATTAAAATAAAGAAAATATGCATGCTCTTTGCAAAGGCATTCTTCATGGCAACATGTTCAACAGGAACCTTTTTCCACTAAAAACAAAACTTACGAGGCAGCAGTTTTTGGAAATAACGAAGTCACTTTTGATGGAACTGAGCTGCTGGTAGCAAAATTCGCAAGTATAAGTCATCGATGGGAGCGCAGCTATCTAAACACGCCCAAATTATTTCTCATATCTTCTCAAGTTGCAATGTGTGTTGTCATTATGGGAGTATAAAAGCAGGGAAGTAAACCAGCAGGGATGGGAAGGGGGGGGAGCAGCAAAATCCCAGCATTCAAATGAGGTCACAAAGTCCTCAACATGGGGCGTCTACATCCTGTGTGAGAGAAAGAGGGAGAGGGGTCGAGCTCCACACTGCAGCAAAAGCACTCGAGTGCCAAATGAAGGGAGGAAGAGAAGCAAAGAAAACGTGCATTTTTTTTCTTTGCATTTTTGTTTGCGTTTAACGAAATGTCCATGGTTCCAGCCATGTTTCTTGTCCTACACAGCATCCTTTCCATCAAACGTTCTTGCTGCATCCTATACACATGTATATTCCCCTCCTGCATTCCTCTTCCTTGCTGGCTTTTGAGCTCTCCCTGACAACTGGAAATAACCTTGGCTTTATGACCATGGGATCTTTCTTTTCCCACACAAGTTGCTTATGTGTAGGGTTTGTACCCTCCTCTGTTTGTGAAGGTTTGATGGGCATCACACTCAACTGGGCATGCCAAGCTCTGCCCTGCTGCATCAGGCTGGGCTGTTTCCATGGTGACATGCCATCCTGCCTGCAATGTGAACACCGTTCAAAACAATGTGGCTACGTTTGCATACCTGAATGAAAACTTCAATTTGACTGAAAGGGCCGGATCATCTGTTGAAGAAATCATTATGTACGCTTTTGAAATTCAAATGGCCTTTTCATGTATCCTGTGCAAGCGCGCCTTGCTAGTTAAATGTGGCAGCTACCAAAACTGGGTCCTGGAAAGAAAGTTTGAATAATTTTAGCTACGGTAATAGTGACGTTGGTGCTAAATGTCATGCCTTGCATGCATGTACATTTTATACTGCAAGTCATTGTTCAAATGACTCGAGCTGTATTTTTGAACAGTTTTTACTGTGTACACTGAAACCCTACAGAGGGGCCAATTTGTTTGAAATTTGCAGTCTGATCAAGTTCATTCCACTTGAATCTGTAAATGTTGTGAAATGCGTTCGAGTGACTCGGAGATGAGGGAGAGATTAGGGTGTTTTTACAAACCTGTTCTCGCCATAACTGACCCAAATCTAGACTAGGATGCTCTGGATGCCAGTATTCGGCTGTCATCTTTGCTCCACGTTGCTGACGCAGTTTCTCATTCCCCTAAGTGCACACTTACTCCGAGTGTTGAGCCAGAACAGAATGAGGATTAAGAGGAAGCACTTTTAATAGCGTCGCCCTCTAAGCTGCTGCGTTCAGGACAAAGCTCCGCTGTGCCCTGTCACATCTGCAATGCAGCAGTGCTGTGTTTACAACCAGAAATCTGGATCCTAACATGCGTTACAGATGCATACGCACAGCTGGAAGTGCGCTCACTTGGTGATATGTCGGCCAAGTGAGTCATCGGTGAACAGTAAAGTGCAAAATTCTTTTATGCTTCTGGGCTGTGTTTCATTCACGAAGAACGAAGCCACCCCTGTGGACTTCCTTCACTTGATTCCTCATGAGAACGTCTGAATTTTTGCTGCCTTCCTGGGTTAAAACGGGCTAAAACCTATCGCAAAATCGATCAGATTACGTTGTCATAATGGTTTACTTAATGTTGACTAGCTTGCTAGTGGATACCAAGCGTACTCGTATAATGGTTCTTCAAACATTTTGTATAATAGATAACCTTCACTAACTTGGCAGCAAAATTTACTATTTGAAGTTTTATTACACAATAAGTTGGCATAAAATGAGCTAGTTTGCTTGGAAAAATAAAAGCAATTGCTTTCCATTCCACAATCAATAGCTATCCTAAAGCTAGACAGCCAGCAAAAGTAGCTATTGGTTTAAATTAAGCTAATAACTATCTTTTTGTCGTGCTTGCCAGCAAAATTAATTGCACAGTGTAATAGTTAGCATAACATTAGCTAGCTTGCTGGCAAACCTTGATCCTGGTTTTGCGTCAGTAACGTACTCCAATTAAGCTTGTTGCTCGATTCGCAGGTTTCACTAGACAGTAAAATGGTTTGTCTTCTTGACCATTGAGAAAATGCTAATGACTGCCTATTTAGGTCTTTTCTTTTCCTAAGATGTTAGAACTTTTATATGGCCTCCAGCATTGACATTCAACACTTCCTTGGAAGTAACTGATCAGCTTTCAAGGAGCCCTACAGTACTTGGGGGCTCGGGCAATTTCCTGTCCTGTAGATATATTAAAGTTAAAATTAATTTAAAATCCACTCTTGTTGACACAGGGACGCTAGTCACTCAGCAAAATCAGGTTTTGATCTGGCTATACGATATGTAGAGAGAGAAGCTAAGTATGAACTGTGCTGCAGGAAGTCTTGGCCAGCGTTACATAAACTTCCAGTCATCAGTGGTTAAATCAGAAATACAAATCTCGGTTCAGGAGTAAGGGGATGGGAGGAAAGCCTTGATGTTTCCTGTTTGGAATGTGGTGTTGGAGTAGGAAACTGGAAACTTAGCTTCTGACAAAAATACAGCAACACACAATGTGAAAAACGTTGAGACTGAAGTTGTGGTGTTCTGTATTGTACCCAGAAGTCTGTCCGATGCCACGGTTTTATGCCCTGCATGTCGTAACCACACCACCTTCCCACTGATTGGTCAGAATTTGTTTAAAGAAGGTTCTAACCTGTTATTTCTTTCATGACTTTTACAACCAGACTTCCATAAAAACACACTGGTAAACATGTAATCATCAAAGTTTTCTGACGCAAGACTGGTTTTACTTTGAAAGGCTTGGAGTTCCTTGGGAACACAAGTTGCATTTTGTCTTGACTTCAAAAATGGACAAAAGAGCAAACTGTTTAGATGTGTTGAGTGATAACAGGAGCTAACCTCTTTCACAAACATTCCACTTCAAATCGATCTGTAAATGGATTGCGTCGTGACCTTTCTTGAAGAATAAATACAAAATTGTTCGCATTGGGAAATTGCTGTGGTATGAGGGGAATTCTGTTTTCAGAAAGTAGTCAACTTGAGTGGTAACAGTAGCACTTTGTATCAAGCCTTCCTTAGCTAAAACCTGTTAGGTCTTGGTCATGCTATGAAACTCACTTTTTGACCAACTATTGCTCTAGAGAAGGCATTAAAAAGGTTCCTGGAACTATGGGCCCCATACTAAAATTGGTTGGGTGGAAAAGTCCAAAGTTCCTGTATTTGTGAAAGGATTCCTGTGGTGAAAATGTTCCCAACATTTCAGTTCTGGTGAAAAATGTGGCTGAAGTTTCTGAAATTCCTTTTAAAAATTCCTGTGGTGAAAATGTTCCCAAAGTGCTGATGAACCAGAAAGGTTCCTGGGATAGAAATGCTTCCCAAGTTCCTGTCCATGTTTCTGCAGTGAACATGTTCCCAAAGTGATGGACTCGCTGAAAAGATTCCTGGACTAGAATCAGAACCAGTTCAATAACCCTGAGGGGAAGTTGAGTAAAGGGGAAATTGGAAAGCTTCAAGTTCCAGTAAGGCTTCTTGTGTTGAAAATGTGGCCAAAGTTTTTGAAATTCCTATAAAGATTCCTGTGGTGAAAATGTTTCCAAAGTGCTGATGAACCGGAAAGGTTCCTGGGATAGAAATGTTTCCTCACTTCCTATCCATGTTCCTGCAGTAAACATGTTCTCAAAGTGATGGAATAGTTGAAAAGGTTCCTGAGTTCGAATCAGAACCAGTTCAATAACCCTGAGGGGAAACTGAATAAAGGGATAATTGAAAAGCTGTGAGTTCCTGTAAAGGTTCCTGTGTTGAAAATGTGGCCAAAGTTGTGGGCTTTTTTGTTTTTGTTTTCCCCCCAATCTGTAAAGTTCCTGCAGTTAAAATGTTCCCAAAGTGATGGAATAGCTGAAAAAGTTCTTCAGATAGAATCAGTCAAATACTTTAACCCTGAAGGGAAATTGAGTCAAGGGGAAATTGAAAAGTTTCAAGTTCCTGTATAGGTTCCGGTGTTAAACGTGACCAAAGTTTTTTCCCCAATCTATAAAAGTTCCTGCAGTAAATGTTCCCCAAATGTTGGAATAGCTGAAAAGGTTCCTGGGCCCGATTCGGAAATACTTCAAATAAGGCGGGGAAATTGAAAAGCTTCAGGTTCCTGTAAAGGTCCTTGTGTTGAAAACTTGGCCAAAGTTTTTTCCCAATCTGTAAATGTTCCCAAAGTGCTTGTATCCCTGAAAAGG
This sequence comes from Cathorops dasycephalus, assembly GCA_028877435.1. Classification (NCBI taxonomy): domain Eukaryota; kingdom Metazoa; phylum Chordata; class Actinopteri; order Siluriformes; family Ariidae; genus Cathorops; species Cathorops dasycephalus. Next base: position 9,180,418 of record JAPEKN010000023.1, read on the forward strand.
TTCCTGTGGCGAAAACGTGCCTATCGGGCGAGACGGACGGACGGAGAGAAAAAGGCGGGAGAAGGAACGTTGGCCTCTTTAACGCTCCTTAAAGGCAAGAATTAAAACCTTATTTGAATGGCTTTTATAAGTGATCCAATTATCTGACATCTTTTATAATGGGTGAGAGCAAATGAGCTCAAATTGCTTCCCCCCAATCCACCCTGAGAGGGTGGGTACAAGTTTTCAGTGGAAAACAAAAAGCCAGCAGCGTTGGATCTACTTGGGCCACTAGAGTGCATGGTTCCTGAGAGGTGCAGATTATTTCTCTTTACATCATTAAAGTGCCACATTTTATTCGGCTTGATATCTTCTACAGGCTTGAGAGTTAAGACCGAGTCCCAGAAGGCTTTCATTTGTTTGAGCGTGATACGAACCAGGGATAGCTCACTGATATTGGCTGCGGCCCAAACCTGTGGCTGTTCTTGCTAATCCTTCTAGAAATTCACCTTCTGTGAGTTGCACTAGGGATCTCTCTGCATATAAATATCTCTCTTTCTGTCTCTTCTACGGAACGTCCTTGTCTTGTCGGGTTTTGTTTGCTATTCGTTGTCTGTTGTAATGACTTATGAGCTGGTTGTTGGACACATCCTCGCTGCTGTTTACATTAATTATCCAAGTTATTCCATTCTTGTTTCTGGAAATTAAAAGGGAAAATAATTGTAGTGGAGGAGGGAGAAAGCGGCGGAAGCGGTTATGAAGCGGAGAGCTGTTTAATCATTCAGCAGTTGTGCTTTTTTTTTTTTAAGGTTTTGAAGCACTGTTTATCCATCTTTGACTTGTTCCTGTCTGTTCTTCCTGTTGTCAAATCGACATTTTGAACTGATATTACTGAAACGTATCTGATATGCACTTGTCATTTTATGTATAATTTCATTTTTTTAATTTACCTGTGAATTTTAAC
>JAPEKN010000023.1:17174187-17188480 GCA_028877435.1 Cathorops dasycephalus
GTGTGTGTGTGTGTGTGTGTGTGTGTGTGTGTGTGTGTGTGTGTGTGTGTGTGTGTGTGTGTGTGTGTGTGTGTGCAAGAGGGAGATGTTTGCATGGTTAGATACAAATAATTTACACTGAACATAGCTGAAGACAAGGAGGACGGAAAGGCAAACAGTCGTGAGCGCGAGATAATGTCATAACGCTCACACTTATTTGTCAAAAACTCAATTAGTGACACGTAAAGATAACACTGTAGTCGTGTCATTTATTCATTTGGCTGTTGTTCGAATATCAGAACCTTCCTCCAGAATCGATGACTAACCCTTTAACTTAATATCAGCCTTCATGAATGTAAATACAGAGCCTATACAACAAGAAGTATGTCAATTAGCGACTTATAAACAACAATGCAAAAGCTATATTATGAATTATGCCTAGCTATTAATTGTTATAAATTTATGCAACACATTTTTCATTTGCTACATTTATTTAGAAAACAGATTTAAATATTTCTGATGTATTTTAAATATACAGTATTTCAGTGATACTGTACTGTATACTACTGATCACAATCATAATTCTCATATATAACTTAACAAAATACAGCATCATCATCTGCACTACAGGTTTACATCAGAACTGCAATCCACAGGACCCAACAAAAAGTCACAGGGGCAATTAGTTTTAACCCTTATGCCAAAGGGTATCCTGATAAATGAACAGCGTATTGTGGAGCTTGTATGGCTCATATGGCATCCTTTCTTTCATTCATCTTCAGTAAATTCTTTACTCTGGTCAGGGTCATTGTGGTTTAAACTACCAATTATTGGGAAATAGAACGAAATAAATTGATTAGAAAATATTGAACATAGCATAAATAACTGTGGGATTGGTCCAGTCGCAATATCTTTAGGAGCAAACAGGTGCAGGATTAAATAAAACAGTAATCTGCACAAAATTAGGTTTTCATGAGGTCACCATACCTGCAACACCATCCTCTCGAATGTCTCCATCTTCCATTAGGTGCACTATGGGTAATACTGCAGCACAGATGCATGCTGGGAACACAGCCTGAGGTGGCTGCAACATGTGATGTGTTGGTGTGTGTTCTGTAGTGTTTTCATCATCTAAAAGAACAAATACATCAAGATAAAATAATGTAAATCATGTTTTTTAAATTACCAAAATAAATACATCACACATCATGCTTATTAAAATCGAAGCTCTTCACCAGGCTTTATATATACCTTATTTGATCATTTTTATTCACTTACTAATTTATTGGACATTGACAATAAATAATTAACCTTCAGCACTGACTGCTGAGCGCACTGACCACACCGAGCCGCGGCGGAATGAGTAGTTCCTGTGTGAGTTGCTGGAGGCACAGGAGGGACTCACAGAGAGACGACGAGATGCCAGATTTACCACATCTTCTGTTGGCACAGCACACATCATTACAGATTACATAAGACAGATAAAGATGGAGATCCCATTGGCCCATGCCGTCTTTTTGATTTTCTCGCAGTATTTATTGTAAAGTACTGCAACAGAAATGGTAAAATATCCTACATTTATATTTACCATATACCCCATATATTAGTAATTTAAACAATAAATCTGGAAATAAACATACAAAACCCATTCCCATGGCTGAAGATTCTCTTGATGGTATGCCTGAATACAAACTTGAGAGACGGTGGTCATGTGACAAGTCTAAAAAAAAAAAAAAACCCTCAATAATGAAAGTGACTGTGGCAGTGGGGGCATGGTCGAGCGTCGGATGTGAATGGCGTGGAGGCAGGTTGAACCAGCAGGTGACATATGATGAGGTGCACCTGTGTCAAATCTCTGTGTGTCTTGCAGACCGCCAGGAACGAGAGGGAGAGGCTGTGACACCCCATCACGTGTGTATTTGTTTTGTGTATGTTCAATGAAAAGTGTGCAAAAATAAAAGAGCTCACCTGTTCTGAAGCCTGCTTCCCATTCCTCTATTTCCCCAAAGTCTGAGAACTGTTTACACTGGTGCCAAAACTCAGGACTGAGGAACAAATGCCACCATGTTTGCATTTTTTGCATGCATGAACAAACCAGTCGAAGAATTCTTCCAAACACTTGCCGACAACCTCCAGCGCCAGCAGTACACCCTTGTTGTGCTGTCCGTTGACCTGGGCTGGTGCTTCTGGGCTCTGCCTGAAGCCCAGACAGAGGATCAGCAGGTGATCCGGAGCTGGATCCAGTCTGAGGGTGCCCCAGCCGTCATTCCTGCGGCCAGTGTGGCCGTCCAGCTGGTGAAGATGGGGCCGCAGGATGACCCCAAAACCTTCATTGAGCTGTTCAAGCATGTTGTGGAGGTGAGCTCTTGGCCAACCTCACAGTGGGCCACTCCTGTCGGGGGAAGCCCAGCAACAGCTCCTGGCCACCAACATGCTGGAATACCCCCACCTGAAGTGAGTCATCTTACAGCGGGTTGGACGTGGCCCAGAAGAGCAGCGCCAGTGCTTCCTCATGCTGGCTTATGGCAAAGTGGGCCGGTTGGTTGCATTCGCCCAACAGCTCTGAGATGCCTGCCGACAAGTGGCTTTTGGCTGGTAAGTGCGACGTCAAAGCCATCATCGAGCAAGTGACACTGGAGCAGTTCATTGCTCAGCTGCCGAGCGGGATGACAGCGTGGGTCCAGTGTCACCGAACAACGCTGGTGCAGGAGGCGGTCCGATTGGCTGAGGATCATCTAATGGCGTATCTGGAAGCAGGCTCTGTTACACCTCACTCTCCCTCTCAACCACTTTCGCTTTCTCCTTCCCCTTCTCTCCGCCCCTCCCCTATCCCAGCCCCGTGGAAATGGGTGTCAACTCCCCTGAAACCTGCTCCCCACACCAATGTCTATCCTCATGTTTCCACTCTCCCTTCTCCTTCTGTGCCGCCATTAACACCCTCTTTCTCTTCACAGATGAACTCATCCATGCCCACCAGAACCGTGAGTGAGCCTGTGTCTGCAGACACGGAGGGAAGGTGAGGAATCAGTGCTTCTGCCAGGAGGTGGGTCTACTGATTCGCATTCCCGATGCACCTCAGGCTTCCCCTGATCAAGCGGGGACATACAGGATAGCTGTGAGTATGCAAGGGGGTACACATCAGGCTTTGGTGGATTCAGGCTGTAATCAGACCTTCATATATCAAAGCCTGACTCAATGTGAGGCATTGGGAAATGCACGTCTGGTGAAGGTTAAGTGTGTGCACAGTTGTTAGAAACTGTAAGATTATTTTCATCATGACCTCAAGGACCCAGGAAGTACCTCCCATTGCAGCTCCCATTCTATAAGTAGAGGCCTGGACCAGGCCTTCCTCTCTTTGCTCTCCTTCCCTCAACACTACACCTGTAGTGTTTTCTGCTGTTCTGACAATGTTGTCATGTGTCTTTTGATTCACCTTCATTGTAAGTAGAAGTTTATTCAAATCATTTGGATTTGATGTTTAGAATAAATGAAATGGGTGACCCTTTTTCTAATTTACTTAATAGTATTTAATATAATCTAATGCTGATTTAACGATTTGTTTGAACAATTTTTATATTTCCTTTCCTTTAGAACAATGGCATTCATCATGGCAATCACTGAAACACTCATTAACTAAACTTTGTGAAAGACAAGAAACAATAAACAGAATATTGAGCGTAACTTTGTTTCCTGGTGGTGTGTGGATCCAGTTAGAACTTTTATGTCCACAACAAATGGCCCTTCGAGCCGGATACTGAACCATACTCCATACAGCAACCTATAATGGCTGATTTGAAGACTGATGGCATGAAGCCTATTGATGAGCCTCCTATTGAAGTTCAGACTCCTTCCACTGAGCATATGGAAGGTGTAACAGACTTAACCCAGCCTCATATGGATGAGGCCATCCTAGAAATGTCTCAAACATCACCTAAACCATCTGCACCTGCTCACCAAACAGAGCCTGCCCTTTCAACTGAACAATTACTAGCAATTTCTCGCAAAGAACATAAAGCCCCTTTGCCATCAGCACCTTGTGATGTATCAGCTAAAACATTCACAAAGCCAACAAGCCAGGCCCTAGGGGCGAGGCCCAAAAGAATTAGAAAGCCTCCTGATTATTATGGGATTTATATGCCACAGAACTCCTCTTCCAAGTCCCATGGCTCATGTAGTACTTATAGCAAGAAAACTTATCACTCCAAGTCGGGCTATAGTATCCCTAAAAGCTCTCAAATAAGTAGACTTTCCAAAGGCAGACATGTTTCCAATTTGAGTGATCTTCAATGCAGCATTCTCAAAGAAAAGAAGAAAAGAGATGAACTGGAGGAGCTAAAAAGATGAGAAGAGGATAAGGATCTTGATGAAAAATGCAAACTGATCAATGAGGAAGCCAGAGCTGCTCAGTAATGACAAAGGGATGCACACAAGGAGAGAGAGAGAGAATTGTGAGACAGGCTGACATTAATCGACGCATTTGTATTAAGGAATGAGAACTTGAGTCAGCCCAGTTTGTTTAGCTTTATTAGACAAAATCTCTCAGATCGTGCCACTGGTGGAGCCTCTGGAGCATCTCCCCTATCTCTTCATGGTAATGTAGCCACCTCTTCATTTTATGATCTGCCTCCCTCCAAGGAATTTACTCATGCCCCCTCAAAAATGGTGCATGCTGACTCCAAGTCTAATTTGGCTTCAAATCCTTCAAATCAAACTTTTTCAATTTAGCTACACAAGTGCCCCTAACACTCTTCCCAAACAGCAACCAGTGCAGCAAAGTTTAGGCCCTGTTCAAGCTCCTTCTCCTACTGCTAGTGCTGCTGCTCAACCTGCCTTGTAGTCCATTCCCCATGTGTCTGCCCATGCTATTCCCTCCTCCCTTCTATTCACCACGTACCTGCACCTCCAGTCTCTGTCCAAGCCTTTAATTAAAATGCATCAATGCCTGGGCCTAGTCAGCCTTTCACAGGAAGTCTTCCCTTGGTGCAAGCCATGTCATTTCAGCAGCCACAATCTGTGTTCTCACAGGTTCAACCTCTCAATGTTATGGATCTGTTTATGGCCTCAGCTTATGGGATACCAAAGCCCTCAATTTCTGTGTTTAAGAGTAATTGAGAGAGTGATTTTGCCCTCCTGAAAATGGCTCTAGATAATGTGCTTAACAATCATCTCCATCTTACTGAGCAGTACAGATATCAGATCCTCTTGGAGCATATTCAGCACCCAGGAGCCAGCAAATTGGCCAGATTTAGCATGCATGATGCGAGACCATATTCCACCACTCTCCAAGCACTTCAGGAGAAGTATGGTTAGCCAAGGCTACTAGTTCAAAGTGAAATTGGAACAATATTGAACTCTCCCAACATTCGAATATGCAATGTAGAAGACTTTGACAATTTTGCTCTTTCTGTCCATGCTCTGGTGGGAATGTTACAGTCCCTAGAGGACTCTAATGGCTGATTTAAGATGTGGCTCTCATGTTGACAGACTCCTCAGTAAACTGTTGATATCCAATTGCACTATATCCTGTCTTACTGTACAGAGACGGATTTGTTGAGCATTGTATTAATCATGGTATTCTGACTGGGCAGACAAACCAAACCTACTCTCTCATTGACCTTTCAGTCTGACTATATTCAAAATCAAGAGCCAAATGCATATCAGAGAGAGCTGTTGAACTTCATGAACAGGAAAGACCCCAAACTAGTAAGGAACGCCAGTCCTCCAGACAAGTCTCCTTCATTTACTTGTCAACAACAGCTGAGAAAGATGACATGCCAAGAGCCTACTCCAAAGAACAGGTAAAGGTTAATGTTAGGCCTTAGCCTTACTGTCCCTACTGCAATGTCTGAGACCATTTCCTCAGCTCATGCACAGAATTCAAAAAACTCCCCAAGCCTGACATTAAGAAATGGATCAGGGAAAGATGCAATAAATGTGGGAGAATACATACAGTAATATGGACAAATGTACCTGAAAGGGGCCATGTAACATTTGTAAGGAGCTTCACCTGACCATTCTCCATAATGTCAATGTAAACAAATTAGCCACAGTGATGTTGACATCTTCCCCCTCTGAGCTCCTTTACATCGACAAACACAATCGCTCCCATAAAGTCATGCTCAAAGTTGTTAATGTATGCATCCACAATGGGGAAAGAACCCTCACAACTTATGCAGTCCTTGATGATGGTGCAAACAGATCCATCCTGCTGTCATAAGCTGTCCAGTATTTAGGCCTTACTATTCAACCTGAAACCATATCATTATGCACAGTAAGACAGGATATAGTGCAATTGGATATCTATATTCTTTGAAATTTCCCCTATATTAACCAGCCAAATGAAAGGCATGTTATCAACAGAGCATTCACTGCAGAGAATCTTAGACTGTTGGAACATATGTACCCTGTGAAACAGCTACAAGAGCAATATCACCACCTCAGAGATATTCCATTGCAGTCATCATGCATGCCCACTCATCCTCATTGGCTCGGATTATGCCCATCTTATCACAGCAATAGGGATAATACACATGGGGCCTCCTGGTGGCCCACTGGCAGTACATACCAGGCTAGGATGGGCTCTCCAAGGGCCAGCCAGCTTAATCCAAGCTCAGCATTCTGTCTCCTTCAACCTTACCTGCTATAAAAGTGAACTACTCAGGAATGTGGAAAGACTCTGGCAGATGGACACCTTGCTCTATATGAATGAAAAGATAGATTAAGAGCAAGTTTGTATTGTGGTTATTTCATTCTAAGACAGTAAGAATATATATAAATGGTGTAATGGGCTATGCCACCCCACTGCTTAGAGCTCCAAATACCACTGTCCTTAAAGCTCCAAAGGAAGCTGCTTTGCCTCGGCTCTGTGCTACAGAAAGACGTCTGTCCAAAGAACACAAATTGGCCGAAAAATATCAAGAGGAACTGAACAAGCTCATGCACTCTAGCTATGTTCAAAGGATTCCCAGTGAGCAGGTGGACCAATCACAGGAAACCTGGTATTTTCCACATCACATTCTTGAACACAACAACAAAGAATTGTATTTGACTGCTCCTTTGAATATATGGGACAAAACCTGAACAAATGTCTTCTACCTGGCCCAACCCTGGGTCCCTCTCTTCTTGGAGTGCTACTCAGATTCTGCCAACATGCCATCGCCATCTGTGGAGATATCAAAGGTATGTTCCATCAGGTATGTCTTCTGGATAAGAACAAACCTCTACTGCGTTTCATCTGGAGAAGGATGCAGCTAGACCTAGAACCCAGTGTGCATGAATGGCAAGTCTTACCTTTTGGAACAGTGGTTTGGAACATGCTGTGCCAACTATGCAGTCCACAAACATGTCCAAGATCACTATGATGGAAATGAGGAGGTCCTTCAATCTGTCCACCACTGTTTCTATGTTGACAACTGCCTCCAGAGTTTCCCTTCCTCTCATGAAGCCAGGTCCTTCATTGATAAAATGTGATCTCTGCTTGCTGATGGTGGGTTTGACATCAGAAAATGGGCTAGGAATGATCCAGCAGTAATTCATCATCTCCCACCAGATGCAAAGTCCAAAACCAGTGAATTGTGGTTCTCAGAAAATGGAGACCACAAAGAGCTGACATTAGGCCTTCAACGGAACTGCTTCACTGACATGTTGAGTTAAACCACACTCACAACCCGCCATATGTGCTACTATGGGCTGTCTATGGTAAACAATTTGACAAAACCGTGCTTGAGACTTGCGCAACACTTGCATGTGTTCAGCACCATAGAAGGTCGCAGGCTGGCTGTGGAGACTTTTGGTCCTGCACATGCAAATTCTACGGGTTTTGCGAAAAATCAAGAATGCATACACTACATACTCCTTTTGTATGCCTTTTGTATGCCTGAACCAAGTCAGTAGCACAGCTAGTAGGGGCTTTTTGCAATGACAGTAAGATGCACAGTCATTGTACAAGTGACATGCCTCAGAAGTACTACACAAGTATTCCACACTTGCTATTTGACACAAGGGGCAAGACTCTGGGTATATATATTGGGGGAGGAACCAAAGAACCGATTATGTAGCGTGTAGCATTGTAGAAGGGAAGAAGATGTCTGTCGTGATATTGGCTTTGCTAATACAGGGACACTGATGTCAGAACACAAGGTGTCAGAGGCAGTGGCCTCTGTCCCATCTTTTCCCAATCACTTCCTCTCTCTTATCCTCTGCTGAATGCAAGCTGTACTTGACAAGTACTTTGCCCATACTCTTCCACCAAACTTTCCCCTGGTTCACTGCGACCCTGCAGCATGGCTGCGAGCTACCAAACCCTGTGACCCGTGCGGTGGGTTGTGAGTGTGGCATTACAAAACTCGATCCATCATCTACCATCAACCTACACTGCAAAAAACTGAATTTGAGGAGAAAATTAATTAATACTAGTGAAATTATCTTGCTGCATGGACAGATATTTTTTACTTGATAAGACATCTTAGAATAAGTTGGTTGCAATCTAGAACTAGGTTTAATATTCTTAGAATTGGTGTCTTGTATTCTTCTAATAGGAAATGCTAGATTGTTTCAACTATTTTCAAGATATTTTTACTTGCTCAGACATAATTTTTTGCAGTGTACAATGAGAAATATATACAAGGTGCTAGCAAGTCAATATGATCCTCTGGGCTATCTAACCCCTTTCACAACCTGTGCAAAGATCCTGGTACAGGATCTATGGAGGCAGGAGCGAGGATGGGATAACCTCATCAAAACAGAGAGCTTGCTGAGGAAATGGCAAGCATGGGAGCTGGAATTACAAAATCTCCCTGATATTCACTTTCCTCACTGTTATATGCCCCCTGTGTCAACCTAGCCACTTCAGAATCCGACATCCATGTGTTCTGCGATGCCTCTGAGCATGTCTATGGTGCTGTTGCCTATCTACGAACTAAAGACAAACTAGACAATACCTATGCAAGTTTGATCATGGCCAGGTCTCATATAGCCCCTAAATGGCAACTATCTATCCCTCGCCTGGAACTGTGTGCAGCCCTGTCTGGTGCCCAGCTGTCCAACCTACTCAGCTCTGAACTCACCATCCCACTACAGTCAGTGACCCTCTGGACAGATTCAACAACAGTCCTATCATGTTTAACATCTGACTCCTGTTGCTACAAGGTGTTTGTTGGGACAAGAATAGCTGAGAGTCAAAACCTGACTGACACAAAGATCTGGAGATATGTCGACTAAAAGAATAATCCAGCTGATGAAATAACAAGGTAAAACTCTCCTGGAACTCTCTAAGCAAAACAGATGGAGTCAAGGTCATCCACTCCTCCTGCTGGACACCAACCAGTCAATCCATGTGTATCAGCTAAATTAGAACCTGTTGAGGAAATCAGAAAATCCATGTTCTGTGGCACAGTGATGTCAAATGATGCAAAACTATCAGATCTGAAAGGTTACAGTAGCTGGGATGATCTGATAAAAGAAACAAAGAATGAGATTTATGGGGTGGCAGACCACAGTTCAACCCTAGCTCAATGCTGTACAAATTCTGAGAGGCATCTCCTGCAAAGAGCCTAATTAGAGTGTTTCCCTGAATAATTCAGTGCCCTCAAAATGGATAAATCCATTCCAAAGAGCAGCAAACTACTCTTCTTGACTCCTGACCTAGGTCTAATCAGAATAGGAGGCCGACTTTGGAGAGCAGAGAACCTTGACCATGACTATATCCATCCAATCATATTGGATCTGAAATATCCCATAACTAAGCTCATTATTAAGCATTATGATGAGAAACTGCTGCACCAAGGCCCTGAGTGTATCCTGGGGGAAATAAGACTACAGGCACTACGTGGTTGCCAAGCCATCTGCCAGCATCAGCACCAGTGTAAAGATTGTCAGAAATGGAGAGCTAATCCAGTCATCCCCAAAATGGCAGACTTTCCTCCAGCCCGCCTGCAACTGAATAAGTCCCCATTTTGGTCCATTGTCATAGACTGTTTTGGACCATTCACAGTGAAAGTTGGTTGCCACACAGAGAAAAGGTGGGGCATACTCTTTAAATGCTTAACCACACACTGCATACATCTTGAGCTGCTTGACAGTATGGATGCAGATGCATTCTTAATTGCCTTTAGAAGATTTGTCTCATGCAGAGGAAATCCTTTTGAACTCCTCTCTGATTGCAGTACTAATTTCAAAGCAGGTGAGGTAGAACTGCAAAATGCTTTTCAGGCCATGACATGAGACTTGAAGCAGCAGTTAGCCCACTCACAAGTGAACTACCAGTTCAGTCCTCCATCTGCTCCACATTTTGGTGGAAGCTGGGAAAGAGAAATAAAATCAATTAAAACAGGAAAGCAACCAACAATGGAAACAGTTCTACACACAGTCCTGATTGAAGTTAAAGGCATCCTGAATTCAAAACTTCTTGGCTCTTCTGACCTTGCTGATCCAGACCCAGTCACTCTAAACATATTGTTGATGGGGCGGTCCAACTCCTCTCTTCCTCAGGCAATCTATGGTGCAAGTGAACTTCTGGACAAGAGAAGATAGCACCACAGGCAGATCTTAGCTGATCAATTCTGGACAGCCTTCATTCCCCATTATCTTCCGAACCTTCAAATGAGGCAAAAGTGGGAGTCCGACAAGAAGAACTTGGTCAGGTTGTGATGATAGTTGACCCCCAATATCCTCAAGCATCATGGCCTATAGGAAGAATACGTGAAACCTACCAGGGAAAGGATGGAAAGGTCCGCAGTGCTAAGGTCAAGAGTATATACGTACGCCCTGTCTCCAGATAAATCCCACTCCCTGAAATAACTGACGAAACTGAATAAAATGTATTTACTGCACAAATCTGGGGGCAGCTGTTAGAAACTGTAGGATTATTTTCATCATGACTTCAAGGACCCAGGAAGTACCTCCCATTACACTTCCCATTCTATAAGTAGAGGCCTGGACCAGGCCTTCCTCTCTTTGTTCTCCTTCTTGTCTCATGTAACCCAGGAGAATTTGCTACAGGCCCAAGAACGTCAATCTCACCTGTACAACAGAGGGGAATGGCTAAGGGAATTTGCACTGGGAGATAAAGTACTCATTTTACCGCCCACCTCAAGTTCAGAATTGCTTACCAAGTGGCAAGGGCCCTTTGAGGTCACAAGGCAAATTGGGGAGGTTGACTATGAGGTCAAACAGCCAGACAGGAGTGACACACGTCAAATTTACCACCTCAATCTCCTGAAACCGTGGAGAGTGGAGGTTTCTGTGGCTCTGGCAATGATAGTTCTGGAGAGGGTGGAGCTGGAACCAGAAGTAAGTCCAAAAAGTGTAGTCCAATTCTTCCTGGTCCCCTGTGGAGACCACCTTTCACCGTTCTAGACAGCACAGGTAATTAGGTTGCAGGAGGAGTTCTCTGATGTGTTCTTGCCCCTCCCTGGTTGCACTAACCTCATAGAACACCACATTGAGACTCCCCCAGGGGTGGTGGTGGTGTGCAGCCACCTGTATCGGCTCCCCAAACACAAGAAAAATGTGGTTTGGGATAAACTTCAGGTTATGGTTAAGATGGGAGTAATTGAGGAGTCACACAGCAAATGGAGCAGCCCAGTGGTCAGGCGGTGAGGGTATGTGGCAGCAGGGGGGTGGTCGAGCATCAGTTGTGAGCGGCGAGGAGGCAGGTTGAACCAGCAGGTAACATGTGATGAGGTGCACCTGTGTCAAATTACTGGCTGTCTATTAACCTGCATCTCTGTGTGTCTTGCAGACAGTCAGGAATGAGAGAGAGAGCTGTGACACCCCATCGTGTGTGTATTTGTTTTGTGTATGTTCACTGAAAAGTGTGCAAAAATAAAAGAGCTCACCTGTTTTGAAGCCTGCTTCCCATTCTTCCGTTTCCACAAAGTCTAAGAACTGTTACAGTGACCATCCCAGTGTAGCTTTTTAATCCCTCATTTTCATTTAACTAGCACACAAACATGTAATGAACTAACCCTCTTCCTCCTGTTCAGGTGGTGGGCTGCAAGTGGGCTCATAGCAGGCCTCCTGAGCAATGGGGATGGCTGTGATGATGCTGGCCTCACGCCCCAGTCTCCTCTTTTCGTCTTCCTGCTGCATGTTCTTTAGTATGTGCTCAGCACGCTGGTGAGAGCGTGACACAGCCCGAGCCGAGAATGATTTCTGGAAGTGGACCACATAGGCATACAGTTGTGCTCATAAGTTTACCTTGGCAGATTTTGTGAAATATTGGCTTTTTTTTTTTTTTTAAATATGACTGATCATGCAAAAAAAAATTATTTTATTTAGGGTTTCAGCTGAAATATAAGCTTCTCTGCCACAAAAGTGGTGTGGATGTTTCAAGATGCACAATAAGGTGGTACTTAACAAAAATGGGCTGCACAGTTGAGTTGGCAAAATAAGTTGTTACTGATTGAAATCTTTGTTGGTCTACCTGACTGTTGTCATGTATAGATGGAGGCGGATGAAAGGATGTAAATACAGGAAGAGTGTTTATTGATGAAACACGCAGGTAAACAGATCCGAATCATAATGCAAAATCAGAGTCGAGACACAAACAGTCAGACAACATATGAACAGGATGTCAGAAGGAAAACAAAGGCAAAGTCCAAAAATACAAATGTGAATTGAAACCAGGAAAGCAATCAAAGGCTTGGTAACACGGGAAACAATGCAGTACGTGTATACTTTGCAAAGATCTATGTGTTGTCTGAGTCCTTATAAGCACGTGCCAGGATTGTGCCTTGATCATGAACAGGTGTATGGTAATTAGTCCTTGTGAGCTTGAGTACACGTGAGTAGCAGTTCGAAGTGCACCAAGCATGAACGTGCACGGACATGACAACTGTGGCTTGAACCTCTAATTTTCCATGTCTTTATCAGAGTTTGAACACTATGGATTGGCATTTTCAAATGTTTTGATATCCTTTTATATATATTTTCCTGTTTTATAATGTACAACAACCTCATTTTGCAGGTCCTTTGACAGTTCTTTTGCCTTCCCCATATTTTGGTATCCAGCAAAGTCGACATTTCCAACATCAACATTTCCAACATCAATGTAGCCTGCAAGTTTGTGTCCCTCATACATGCCAGAGGCACAAGAAACCTCATCACACAGACCCCCCAGAAGGTACAAATTGCTGATCCAGAAGGGAAAACACCACCTCCTTTGTTTAAGCATTATGCAGATCTCATGACCAGGGAGATCTGGAGTTTATCCCCCTATTAACAGAACCTGCCAGTCTCATAAAAAAACCCGGGACAAAGAAAGACTTTATTTATATTAATGAAATGGCTATCTAATAAATTTGACAAACTTTTGCAATTAACTTAGCATTTTATGGACTTGGCTGAAATGACTTTTACTTTAAGAAACACTTAGCTGAACTGAAACAATGAAACATTCTGCAAACAAGCACTTGCATGTGCACACACACACACAAACACACACAGAGTCACTATGAGGTCAACACATACTCAGAACAAAGGAAGATGCTAGTCAGAGAACAGAGGAAAGTGTTTAAGAATGGACTTATCTATGTGAATGTATTCTGCCTAGTTAAAATCTATTAAATATGTTTATGCCAATTACCTAATAATTTGTGAGTGGATAAAGATTTTTAAATGTGTTTGATATCATTGTGAAGCTTTGACTCTTTCCAGATTAAATCTGATATGTAATTTGAAATAACGTGTTTATCCATAAGTTTTGTAACCAAGTATAAACCTACTTTAAAAACTGCACCTCTGTAAGGTCTGGGATCAATTCCTTCAAACCACCTCCCAGGGAGTGAAGTCAAAAGCCCATTGGCGAGATCACTATTTTGCATAATATGCATGACAAGCTCACATCAAAACAATCATGCACACTCAAAATTTGAGCTCTTCATTTAATGGAAGCCTCACTGACCTATTCTGCAAGTCTCTACTCTGCAAATGCACTGCTTTCAGCTGCAACACAAGATTCACCATTCAAGAAACACTGACCTTTTCATTGTTTTCCATCGATACAAAACTCCACTGCTGCCCATACTGCTTCCACCTGCAACCTCAAGATCCACTCTTCAAGAAACTTAAGCCAAAAGACTCATGGGTCTCCTAAAACCTCAAGAGACGTTTAACAAGCTCCAGCTGTCTGAATATTTTTGAACACTTCCGCCATGAGCCCATCTTCAAAACAGAATGAAAACTTCCAGAGCAAATACGCAAGTAACAAACTTCCATGCAATTCTGCAATAAGTTGTTTCATCTCATCTCATTATCTCTAGCCGCTTTATCCTGTTCTACAGGGTCGCAGGCAAGCTGGAGCCTATCCCAGCTG